>VDFB02052091.1:0-17193 GCA_007258455.2 Sequoia sempervirens | reverse complement strand
AAAATGAACAAGAGAAGGGGTGATCTTCTAAAGAACACAACATATCCCATGCGCCCTTGAGTGGTTATAGACTGTTTTGGTCTTGTGGGTGTAATTAAAATCATTTTATTTCATTTCAATGTCTTAAATGCTTTACCAACTTGCTATACTTTTCACAAATTTACACTAGAAATAATTGGGTTATGTCGGCATTGGTAGTTTTTATTTCTAAGTAGATTATAATATAATGTGTAAGAATAAATTTCAATTATAAGTCATTCTTTTGTTAAGTTATTATGAGTATTAAGAATCACTCTGTCAAAATGACTCATAGCTCAAACCTACCCCAATCACAACCTTTGAAGATTTAAACCTTGATGAATGATATAATTTTAAAAACTTATCATTATCCTCCCCAATGGAACTACAACCCTTTAATCCTTACACAATTTTGAATGTTATTATACCATTGATTAGTTGGTGTTTTCCCTAATGTTTGTTAAGTGATTTATACAATAATAATGGTGATGATATGTTAGAATATTTTATAAGGATAATGATCTTGATCTATTAGAAGTAGCCTCTTTTGTGATCAATTTCTACTCACAACAATAAAAATAGTTATAATTAGAACTTTAGGGGTTTATAACTTGAATTTATGGATAGAAGAGAATTTATAAGTAAAATTAGAATTTAAGGATTTGTGAAATTTTAACAACTTCAAGTATTTAATTGTATGTGTGTGTAATGTAATGGTAAATTGTTGGAATTTGGATATGCAAAATTGTGTTAAATTTTTTTTAAAGATAAGTTCTTCCAATTGTAATTTCCTCAATATTAAGATGTATTTTATCATTATTATTAATGCTCATGAGATAAGAATTATAGAAAATTTGTACTTATCAAAAAAGGATTATCAAGATCCTTTTTTAAGGGCTAAGAATCAATATTTTAGAGAAAATACATGATACTCTAAATAATCATAAACAATAGAATAAAAAAAGTTGAACTCCCCAACCATGTGGTTTTATAAAGTTCAATTTTTATGGTGGATCAAAAAGGAAATTTGGATAAAATTAGAGGGGCTTACTCTTTAGGGATTCACATGATAGCTTTTTGTATTGGGGATCATTGACCTTTGTTATAAAATAAATAATTAGGGAGAATTGGAAGGCATTGATGGTAGTGATAGGGATATTAAATTATCAAAATAAGAAGGTGATTGTAGAAGGAGATTCGTCCATGATTATAAACACCCTCTCCAAAGGCTCTTGTCTGACTTGGCATTTTCAACGTTTTGTGGAAAAAGTTCAAGGTTTGAAAAAGAACTTAAATAACCTAGAATAACTTTAAAACATAATCAAAGACTAGAAAATGGAGCTACATATTATTTAGATATGTAGATGTAGTTCAAGACCTTATCTCCACCAAGTATATCTCACATGTTGATACACAGTAGGAACTAGGTATGATATTTTGATAGTCCCCGATTAATCATTTAGGTGGTCATGCAAATTTCATATGTGCAAGTTGTTTGTTTGATGTCAAAGGTACTTAATACCTCTTTAATTTCTTTGGTGTTATGTAGTTTGGATGCAACAATTGAAGATGATGCTAACATGTTTCAACGCATTCCATAGTAGATTAGAGTAGGATTCAATTATGTTGATAGTAAGGGAGGCTATTGAGGTTCGTGGGAAATAATGACCTAATATCAAGATGAACTCATTGTACTTTAAATATCTTGCAAAGTCTATTTAATGGAATTGTGGCTCTAGCTCTTAGTATCTTTGATTGTTAGTGTTGGAGGGCATAGTATTTTGGCTACTGTTGTGAGAAAATAGAATAATACTAAAGGAAATGAAATTAATTAGGGTGGTTTGATCTTGAAATATTGTCTCAAGAAAATATTATGTTGTAAAAAAATATGTCACCTTAGGGTTAGTCCAAAAAAATAGGTGGTAACAATTTGTTGGCTAGAAACAAAACAAAATTGACATTGTGCAAGGATTTTTTCACCAATTGTAATTTCTTCAATCCCTAATGAGGAGGTTAGGTTGTGCCTTTTACAAAAAAAATTACTATAATATTTTGCAAATATGGAGATATCCAACCTTGATGGTCCTAGTGAGGTTTTGTGGAAGGAAGAGTTATGGATCACATGCAAAGAGTCTAAGCTTGTGGTTTCTTTTCCACATAAGCATGATGAACTTGAAGCCCTTCGAAAGCAGATTAAGGTTCATGTCCATTGCTATGATAAAGAGGTTTTGGTTCTAGTATGCAAGTTATGCACATGAATCGTTTTATGGAAATTTAGAGTGTTTATTGTCTTCCAATATTTTTTTCTTTATCCTTACATCATGTATGTAGGAATGATATCTTAGTTGGTTTTTTCCTTTTTTTTCCCTTTTTGTGTGCCCATAGTATATGTTAGAAAATTTTTGTAGATTGTGCTAGTTCTAGCTTTATCTCTTTAGTCATATGCTCCTTTATACAACTTTGTATACTTTAAAATTTCTGAAAGGCTGGAGAGGTAGTAGAAACCATAGTTATCTAAAAATATACATTAAGATATTTTTGATTTCATAAATATGATTGAAATTTTAATTTAAAATAAATTATAGTATTAATATTTAAATGTGAAAATTCAGTAAATTATCTTTCGATTTATGTTTGGATTCAATAAACAAAATATTTTAACATTTTGATAATTAAAAAATTATTTATAATACATAAAAATATCTTGATGGTTTTGAAATTGTAAGTTGATTTTTTTTTTATGTTTCGTAGATATTGCTGAATTTGATAGTCCAAACTAACAATTCTTGATGATGGGGCTTGTCTAATTAATAAAATGAGGCTACAAACTCACCGCTTTTGACTAAGACTGGATTTAGTGGTCCTCGTTAAGGTTCATACACAGTTAAAATAAATTTCCATAAAATTTGAAATGGACGGGAGCGGGAGCGTTCTGACTGTTGGTGCAGGCTCAGGCGCGCTTGACATCACTGCTGCTGGATCTCTGATTTCGTCCGTTGGTGCTGGCTCAGGCGTGCATGACTTCGTTGTTGCCTCGTCTGCAGCTTTGGAGGGGGTGGACTCTGCTGGTGCTCCTGTTAGGGACGGGATTCCTGAGAAGGAAGCGTTTACAAGTGCGTTCTGTGTGGACTGGGACAAAACTAAGGAGAATGTGATCGATGGTTCGCTGGGGGTGCAGGCGGTGCCCAGGACTGGTGTGCCTGTTCCTGGGTTGCGTGCCCCTGCTAGGTCTTTTGCGGCAGTTGCCGGTTCGGCTCTTCGTGCTTCGGGGGGAGTGGGTAGGGGAGTCCGGCCTCTCCCCTGTGCCCACTCTTCCCCTGTTGTGGTGTGTGGCCCTGTGGTTACAGAAAATGAAGAGTTTTATTGCATACAAGTGCAATTCGCAGGTTCAATGGACTGTGGCTCTCTCTGCTCGACCTTCACAAATGGGTGTTGGAGTCTTGGAGGTTGCTGGTTGTTGGAACAATTGAGCTCTTCCCTGTGCTCGTGTTTTTTTCATCGTGACTTTTGCCTCTTCGGAGCAGCAAGATGTAGTGCTCGATGGTCAGGTCTAGATGTGGGGGAACATTCTTTGTCCATTAAACCATGGACTCTTGATTTCAATCCCCTTACTAAGCTGCTTAATATCAAATCGATTTGGGTGCGTCTCCCGATCCTCCCCCTCCAGTTTTGGGAGAATTCTTGGTATGAGGGCATTGGCAATGTCATCAGTCGATTTCTGAAAGTAGATTCTACTACCATTTTCATGGGTCACTCCACTGTTGCTTGCATCTTAGCAGACATTGACATCTCCAACCCCCTTTTTGGAGACGTCGTTTTGATGGTAGGGGATCAACTGTTGGATTATGAGGGTATCCCCTTCAGATGTCAATGTTGCTTCACTATTGGTCACATGGTTTTTGGTTGTCCTCTATTGCATTGTAAAAGTGTTGCAACATGGTGGAAGGATGCTCTTGCAGACCACTTGACTATCTTTGCTTCCCATGTGGATGTTTCATCTTGTGGCAATGATAGGGAGGATGAGGCCCATCTTGAGGTTGCTCCAGTGGGAAAGGTAGAGGCGTCTTTTGTTCCTCTTTTGGTTCCCACCTCGACCCCTGCCATTCTTGACCAATTCACCAATGTTTCAGCTTCGAGTATTCCTTCGATCGTGCCTACTTTGAAATTGTCGGCTCTGCCCACAAGGGCTCCTGGTCGCGCTCCTTGCTCCACTTCTCCGATCTCCCTCCTAGCTATGCCTTCTTCTAGTTCGGCTTTGGTGGTGCCTTCCTTGGTTGTTGTGGCCTGGGAGGATCCTCCCCTCTCTCCTCGATCAAAGGACTTTGACTTTGAGGTTTCTTGGACCTTGGTTTAGCATAGAAAGAAGGGGCTCCCCAAATTTGTTCGGGAGCTATGCCCTAGGGCTAAGGGTGTCAAATTTGCTTGTTCGGGATCTACTGTTGTTTAGATTCTCGTTTTGGGTTTTTCTATTGGTGTGCTTATGGTTTTGTTATGAGCCTATTTTTTGGTGTAAGGTTGGGCAACCGATTTGTTTTTTCTTTGTTGCCTTTGCTCTTCTTTGTATAGGGTTTGAGGGCCCCTTCAAAACTTGTTTATCGCTAATAAAAAACAATTACATTAGTTTATAAATATAGACATTATATATGAAATATTATATTTTAATATTCTTAATTTTTTGTACATATTATTATCTCAAGGGTGATGAATGACTATTTTTATTTTTTCAATTATAAGACACATCTATGTGGAATTATATACAATAGGGAAGAAAGATAATTTGATGAAAAATGAAAAACCGAAGGAAGATGAAGTGGTTTGAAGCAAAATCCAAATATTTAGCACATGAGAGAGGGACCAACAGTTGCAAGGGTAGTTGCATGGTTATGGCGTCTAGTCTTGGAACAAATTTATTCCATATCATTTCCATATTCAATCCACATATAAATCAACCTGTGAATATATATTTGCAATAAAATACCCTAATAATATGAAAACTTAAGAGTTATTTAATGTCAAGTGAAAAATAATAAATAGATGATTAATAAATGAAAGAGTGTATTTTGTTTTACATAAAATATGATGACCATATAGTATAGGTGCTTCAATTTAAAATAAAATTATTTTCCTTCACAATTAAGACCATGTGAGTAAAAATATCTATTAAATCTCACATAAAATATAAGACACAAAGACATATGTTATCATGTGTATAAATAATACTATATAACAATCAAGTACAAGTTAATAATTTTTTTGTGTTCTTATCAAAAAACCACTACAATACTTCATCATATATGTTTGATCTATGACAATTATAAATTGAATGACCACATACATAATGAAATACATGAAAATAATTAAATATTATTATAAATATCTATTTATATTGGTCAACATCCCACTTCAACTTTTAAATATAATTCACCCACAACTAGTGCATTTATTTTATTTTTTGAATTGATTTCCACTCATGCCAACAAAATGTAGACAACATGTAAGGCTTCCATAAATAATAAATAGTAAAAACTTGAAAAAAAAAAAAAAAAAACTCATCCTAGATTCAAACCAAGTACACAAAATTTAAATTAATCTAATGAATATAGAATACAATAAAACTGAATCAATCCAAACAAAAAATAAACCAATATGATGCAATTCCATAGATCAAATAATATGAGAGTAATATATATTGAAAAGATTACAAATTCTATTGCTAAAACAAGTTATTCTTGCACCAATTTTGTTCAAAATTTACTATCTTACATTCTTTATATAACATATATTGCTATGTTAGTACCAATTATACACGATTTCCATGTTTAATAATTAATATCATCAATAGCATATACATTAGTATATTAAGCAACATCCAAGTAACACCTAGTTTATTTTTAAAAATAATATCTTGTGTGTTCACTTTAGATTTTATATTGCACATTTGTAATAGTAATTAGTTTTTTTTTGCAATCCTCATATGCAAATTATGAATTGGTGTCGTTTTTAAAATTAATTCATAAGATTTTTTACATCAAAATTTTAGATCACACTTAGTGAATCACTATTAAGATGAGAAAAGATGAATAAGTTGCAAACAAATTTAACTAAATACAAATTCAAGGTCAAGGAGATGTTGAGGAGAGCGCAAGGAATTAGGTGAGAAAATTCAAAAATTTAGAAACCTATAGATCATAACAAAGACTAAAATGTTGAAAGATGATATAAACATATGAAAATAAAAATAATAATATTAAATTAAAGGTTATGAATGAAATATAACAGATGATGAATTAATAAAAATAATCATTCAAGATACATAAAAATAAGGTTAATAAGAAAAGGAAGAGCATAGGATGAAAAGGTCCCAAAAATATTTAAAATAGTGATATAAAAATCATGGTTGGTAAAATGAAAGAGGAAAAAGGATAAGAAGAAAAAATAGGGCTTCTAAATTTCAAAAAAACGTAGTAAAGCTTGAGAGAAAGGAGAGATGAAATAAGAATAGGGATTTCAAGAGGGAGTGTTATGATTATGTCTAAGAATGTTTAACATATATTTCTAAGAGAAAATCTAACGTTCATTTCAATCAAGGTTACATGGATTCTTGTTAATTTCTACCATCTATTTCAACTTTCTTTAATTTTCTTCTTTAGTCAAGGCTTGAGTGGCCTCCAAATATATATGATGTTTAGTAATGATGTATTTTCTATGAGGGTAGATTTTCTAATGTGGTCATGTTTAATATTAGTGATATGTTCTTTGACATCCATGCTAATGGAATTCCATGTTTCACAAATTTAAGGTGTGAACTATAAGAGAATTAAATATTAAATAGACCTTTGAATTGTGTAGTAATTCACTTTAAGGTATTTGGTAGAACCTAGACGAGACTTCCCGCTATAGAGTGGCGCTTAAAATAACATTTGAGGGGCCTTTTTATATAAAATTTTGTAAATCTTGTGTGGGATATTCCTTCAAAATAAGGAAGGGTAGCAACATGGATATTAGACCAAGGTCTTCATCATTCTTATGAGAACCACTTCATTTTTTTTCTCATTTAATCACTCTAGAAATGTGTTTGTTCTTATGTCCATTAATTTAAAGACTCTAGTGGATCAATGGGCTCATTATATCTATTGTAATAGCTAATATTTTTATAAATAATTTTGAAGAGAGAACCCTTAATTCCTTCCCTCTTAGGCTACAAGATGGTGAAATTGATACATAAATGATGCAACCTATGTTGGTTATAGTTTATAAATAAGTTATAATATTCTCATTCACGTGAAAACAATTCTTTTGAGAGCATTAAGTTTACTAAGGAATTGGAACACAATAGCAAACTACCTTTCCTTGAGATTCTTCTTCATAGAAAACATATTAAATATTTTATCTAACAAGTTTATAGAAAATCCACACACACACACCTTTACCTTCACAAGTCTTCCCATCATCATCCTACCAAAAGAATGCGTTTTCAAAAAACTCTAGCTACTAGAGCCTTAAAAATCTATGATGAAGAACTAATTGGGAAATAAATTTATCAATTGACCCTTGAGTTTTTAAAATGAATGGGTATAAATAAAACCACTCTTATAAAGTGATTAAATAAGCCAAAAAAACAAAGTATTTTTCATAATAATGATGAAGACCTAGCTAACATCTATATTTACACCCTTCCTTATGTTAAAGGAATATCCAACAAGATATTCAAAATTTTGTAGAAAAAGTCAATTTTTCTTTTAAACCCCATTCTATAACATGATAAGTCTTATCCTTTCCATCAAAGACCCTAGTGAGATAATAAAAATCTTATAAGTATTTAAGATTGAATTACATTATGTAACACCCTAAATCAATGAAATATGTTCTTCCATTAATACACAGATCAAAGAACATGGTGCTAATGTTAAACATGAATACATTAGCAAATATACCTTGTTGAACATTCATCCAACACTAATGTAATGATCCAATCTTGTATTTTTACAAATAATATTAGATTAAAAGTATACACTACAAGTATAACATGAAATATGCTAAAAAATACTCCATCAAATTTGCACGTTAAATATTGTAACATAAATTGTTGATTTTAGAATAAACTATGTCATAGAAGCACTTAATATTTGTACACATAAAATAAATTTCATGACAATACGCGATCCAAATTATATTGTTAGAATGTATAGTAAAATAATATCATACATAAAAATGACAACAATACAAATGATATTCATATTGATAAACAAAAATCTTTATGCTAAAGCTCCTTCATACACAAATCCTATAAAAAAACAAGTATAAATTATGCAAGAATCCAAACAATATTTGAAGTATATATTGCAACCTTTATGTGATATTTCCCTCAAGAAACCAAATGTTTTTCATCCTTTGATTGATGAATGAAAACACAATGTGCTCAAATTTTTTAATAGTGTTTCAATATGATAAAAATGAGACGTTGAAATAAAGAAACTGTTTGCATTTTATAGATGTTGGAGGCCCAACTTAGGCACTTAAATTCCAATGCCCTTCTTCATGGAAAGTAATAAAACAACTTATTTTCAATATTGTCCCTCCAAAGATGCTCATTCAAAATATTGTGATAATCTTCAATTGATTTGTAGCTAAAAATTATCGATAACTCCTCCATAAAAGCTTGTAATATAAAATGTTAAAAATAACATGAGTTACACAAACCCCATGAAGAATCCCACAACCCATTTTGGGCTTCCAATATTAACTTAAATATTAATATTTAATTGGCTTACTTTGCCAATTTTTTAAAATATTAAATATCTTGGCCCGACCAAAATTAATATTAAATTAAAAATATTTCCCTCACTTTCCCTTAGCCCATAGGAAATTTGGAATATGTGTTTTTGGATCCTTGGATTAAATTATATTTGAAAGGAGACATTACAAATAAATGTCATGCACATTTGGAAGCCACTCAAGTCCTAGACAAAGAAGAGAACTACTTAAGAGAATTTTGAAGTAGGTAGAAATAAAAATGCACCCACATAACCTCAATTGAGATAACATTAATTGTGTATCTTATTTTCTATGCATTTAGTTTATTTCCTAGAATTATTATGCACAATAGGATAAGCTTTCTTAGGTGTCTATTATGTCTAACTCAGGTAGCCATCTACATAGGGAGGTAACTCGCATTTAATAATTTTAGATGAGGGTACTTTCTAATGTTAGAGGGTGAACATATATTTTTATCCCATAATAGTTGTAAGTGCTTCATCACTTGGGACCATATCCTATAAATGATACCCTCTCGATCATTCTTGGAACTAAATTTTAAGCTTTCTGATTTAGATTTTCCATCTATTATGAGAATTCATGAACTCACTCTTGATGGCATCTTGCATTCTTGATAGAAATATCAACAATAGAATCATGATACAATCAAGTTAGAAACTATACTCCTAGATTTCTCTACAAACTTAGTCATTGTTTAGCTTGTACTAAGCTCAACCTGCATTGGTGTCTTCATTTTTTCTCATGTATGAGGATTTATGGGCTTCAAAGAATTTGGCAAGTAAGGCTTGAATCTAAAATTGCTTTATTTTTAAGGTTTTTCTATTATCAAGAATTACCTCTAGGCTAGAGACTAGTTCATCTAGGGAAAATTCAACCCAAATACCACTACTTATCACATAATTAGGGCTTTTAAGCATTCTTTTTGGACTTGTCCCCGTGCTTAGTTTTCCTAACATTTGATTCACAACCTTTGTGTGCCTTTTCACCTAAAACTTTTTTCTTGTAAAGTTGTTATTTTCCATTGTTAGACTTTAGAACTTCTTTCGATCTAATATTTTACAACTTTGCAAGTGTAGAAAAAAAAAAAAATTCTATTGAAAAATATTGGTTGTAATATCTTATTAACAAAGAAAGTGAATATGGTTTTCTTTATTCATTTTCAAATCTAGGTGTAGGCTAAGAAGGTGGCTCTTGAGTTTCAACACTTACAAGATCAACTCAACCGTTAGGAGAGTGTGTTATGTATCACGAGTTAGGTTCCTCTTGATAGGAGTTGTTTACACCATGCCTCCTTTGTATACCTACAAGTACAGTTGCTCATGTAACCAAGACTATTCTCAATGACTTATACAACAAAGATGATATGTTTCCCTTTTACAGAAAAACTTCTAGCTCTTGGTGAAGTACCATAGTAATATATTTGCTTTCAATTATGAACCCACAAGTTATCATGCCTAGTTCAAGATCATATCAATTAAATTAGATAGATGACTCCAAATCAATTTAATAAACACTCTCGATACATTATACCAAAAGAATATAATCCTCTTTCAACTACCCCTTTATATAACTACTGTTATTATTTTAATTTGCTCAATATGATTTTATAGAAGTGTTTCTACTATGGTTTCTTGTAATAGAGACATTTGTTTACCTCGATAAAATCATTCAATACAATATTAAGAATATGAATAACACCTCCACTTCAGACCATGGTTTCAATAGCACGCAGTTTTGGGATAAATAAATTATTCAAAATGGTTTTTCTCCCAAAGGTTTCCATAAAACCATTAACGTCGAATATTTTATTGTTTTTTCTATTTATGGTTAACTGATTTGGAAAAGAAAGCCATGCTATGTGGACATCCATCACAAATAAAAATTCAACTTGATGTGGATAATTAAACGTAAGAGGCATGAGAATTATTTGGTATCTCATTAAACGAAATTCTATATAATATATCTTATTTATCTCTAATATCTTGTTTGTGACTTAATCGAGTACAATTTGATAATTATAAATAATATTATTAATTAAAAAGAAAATATTCATAATAAAATTGTATTTGGAAATTATAAAAAATAAATAGAATATAAATTTTAGCAATTGTTTTAGATAGGTAAACATTGTTTTAGTAAAATAATGTTCTAATTAATCAAATTAAGAATTAAAAGATTTTTTATATTTTGAATCTTGGGACAAATGTTCAAATAGAATTTATATTGTTTTTAAATTCAAATTTGTTTGATCCACACAAGTCTTTAGGGAGATTCACATGCAAATATATTTATTGTTAACCATCTTAACATTTTTAAACACTATTAATTTACTTCAAAATGTTTGTGATTGCAATCATCTATGTTCATTTGTTATGTCAATATGGAGGAAATTACAAAATAAAGATCAAAGCATGCAAAGAGAACAAGTTAACAATTACTACAAAAAAAATATAGTTTGGAGAAACCCTTATTGGATGGAACTCTAGCAAGTGAGAGCAAAACACTCCTCATTCCACCATCACAATCAACTATAGATATGCTATAATACCTTTAGGACCTTTTGGAGTCTTAAAATAGTCACAAGTTCACTCCCCACACTTGCAATGTGCCTCTACAACTCAAAACCCATGCTTCATCACTTACAACCTCGAGATGAACATGAAAAGTGAAGGCTACTTAAGAACCAACAATTCTATCTTTGTGTACATCATAAGGCATTCATTTGTCATCACATGGTGAAAAAATGAAATAGAAAACATCAAGAGTGAATTCAAATTGCAAATCTCTTCATATTTCATATCATGTTGGCATAGTGATGAAAATGTTGCTTATGAAAAAGAATTGAACAACGTTCTTTCATGGTTGCAGAAAAATCACCATGGATGATAGTGAAATCATCCCTTGCATAAATTAAAAATTTCATCATTTTAGATTTCTACTTCATTTTAAAGCACGCACCTTTGCATCAAGGGTTTTTCAAGATTCTCTAGATCACCTTAGATACTCTTCTTATAAGAATGCAATACCTCTTATTTTGTAACACATGAACTTCAAAAAATTCATGATTCTAAGGTACTTAGACAACTCCTTAGTTGAAGTGGTATGGTTTGATTTTTAATCACACCTTCCCCATTAGGAGGATTTGATCCTAAAAATATTACCAAAATAAAAGGAGGTGAGGAACTTGACTATCCCAACATCTCCTTAAATACATCATTTAAACCTGGCTCACTTGGATTCCCTTACACATGGAGAAGTATATGTCATACCTTCTCAACAAAAGATACAACCTTGTGATGAACCCTTTGCTTGACTATACACATAACTTCAATATAACTTAAAGGAAATTGAACATAGCTTGTCTCAAAAAGACTTCAAACAAGTGTCATGACCAACCATTCTTGGAGACTTTTTGGGACTAATAAATAACTCAACTTTTGAATGTGGCTATAGAACCTCTTCTTGTTGCTTCTTATGAAAACAAACCTTGACTTATCTATGTTCCCACTTATTCTCATTTTCCATGACCTAACAAGGAAATAATATCCACTTTTGTTGATCAACCTCTTTACTTCTAAAGTACTATCCATAGAAAGCTTGGAAATTTCTACATGAGTTCAAGAGGTAATTTCTCCCATTCAAATAGATCCTATAATATTTTTTTCTCATATAAAAGATAGCATGTCTAGATCATAGAGATATTTGCTCCCAAAAATAATGCCACATATATCTAATGAAATTACATCTACTAATACTTCATCCTTAAACTTAAGATTTGGTCCAAGATCTATAATTCATATTGTCTTGTGATAGTTATATCCACTTCTTTCTTCAAACACTCCAATGAATATGGACAAGGATAGTCTTCAATTATCAAGCCAATTTATAGGAAGTGAGGTTTCCTTGTGAACACAAATCAAACAACACATCAAAAAATTTACCCCTCACAGGTGATTGCATTATGATGTAGAAAAATTTAGTGAGCTCCTACTAATTACGAGATCCAACACTCACCAAAATTGTTACCGTACAAAATATTCCACAAGACAACCTTTCATTTACTCTAAGCTACAATCGATTTCTCATCGTTTTCTCACATAGGTAACATTCTAGGTTTTTCCTATCTTCGCCCAAGAAGGTGCCAACTATGGATGAAAAATATATCTCTCATGTAAATATCCATATTTCTCACAATGAGAACAACAAAATACTCCTTACCTTTTCCTTTGGAAATTTATGGTGGTAGCATTCTTCTTGCCTTTTCCTTATTCTCTTCCTCATTCTTATCAAGTTACCAAGATGTTTCTATCACCCTATTTATTAATTTTATAGAAATTTCCCCATATTATCTAGCTCAAGGTAGTGTGTTACTACTACAAGTAAAAAGAGAAAGAATCCATCTTGAGACCTCAAATCTCCATCACTTGATGTCTTATAATTATATTCTCTTTCTTAAATCTCACTTTTCTTAGTTTCTAAAGTTTTGACTCTAACTTTTTACTATGGGCATATGGTTCATTAATATCTTGGGCCTTGTTCATTGGGACTAGTCATTTTAAGTTCCTAAACAACTCACCAGTGTATCTCATTAACACTTCATGCTAGAAATGAAATAATTTCCAAATTGAACCACCCTCTTTTCAAATTCTCTAGAGTATAAGTTTACACAATTTGTTCTTTTTTTTCCTTAATTAATTTCATTGGATTAGCCTTTGCTCTTCTTGTTATATATGGTAAAATTAAACATATGTATCAATGATTTGAAATCCTCCCACTTGGAGATAGATGTTGCTCTTTAAATCTACAAATATTGTTCATAACACTCATACCATGTGACAAACATAGATCTTAAAAGATTCAGTGTTATAAAAGAAATTTTTTGATGGACACTTTTTGTGATGTCTCAGGTAAACCTCTATTTGAGAGACTCACTTACAAATATTCTTTGTACTAATCTCACCATATAAGGCTAAATATCAATATTTGGCCTTAAGAATATCCCATATAATAACTCTTCTTTCTTGTATCCTTGTTTCTTAGATTATTTTTCTTCTCCTTCTTTAGATTCTATTAGAATTCATATTTCTTATATCAAGACTAGCATTATTATTTTGATTCTATTTACCTTATCTTCTCTTCAACACTATAAATCCTTGCAAAATCTCCTTCAAACTTCCTAAATTGAATTCATCCACCACCTTCCTTTCTTGAAATTCTCATTCTCTTCAACTATTCTCTAGTTCCAACTCTCAAGTCCAAAGGTACTAAGTTTTCACTCCCACTATATCTTGTAGAAGGAGTAAAATTAAACTAAACAATACAAAAATGATCTTTCTCACAATCACAAGCTATAAAAATTTACCCTAATACCACTTTTTTCATAAAACCTTGGAGATGCTCTCCTAGAGATAATCATCTATGGATTTTTTCATTATCATCATCTTAACACCTTCAAACACTAGTAATTCACCTCAAAATGGATGTGATTATAATCACATGTGTTCATTGGTTATATCAATATGAAGTAAAACACACATTAGAGATGTAAACATGTAAAGAGAACACAAATAGTGACTACAATAATTAATTTACCTTAGATAAACCCTTATTGGGTAAAAACTCTAGGAAGAGAGAAAAATGTCCCTCGTTCCACTATCATAGGACCAATTATAGAGATGTTACAATGCATCTAGGCCTTGTGTAGTCTTGGAATAGTTAAAAATTTACTCCTTGGACTTACAATGTTCCTTTGCAACTTAAACTACATTTTTTATCACTTACAACCTCAAAATGAATATGAAAAGTGGCATTACTTGAGAACCAACTGCTCTAACTTTGTGCACAAAAAATGTATGGTATTCTTGTATCCTCTAATGGCACCAAAATGGAAGTACACGTGTTAAATAATGAATTCAAATGATAAAACCATTTACATTCCATCTTTTGTTGACACATAGATGAAAATATTACTTTCAACAAAGTGGTGAATTTTTTTCATCAATTAAAATCATCATGTTCAATGGTAGAACCACTGCCTATAAAAACTAGTGATTTTATCATTTTAGGTAAATTCTACTTTACTTTGCATCACATGCTCCTATTTTGAAGACTCTCCAAGATGCTCCATATCACCTTAGATACTTCACTAACAAGAATATAATCTATCATGCTCTTACAACACATAGAAATTTTAAAATAAATTAATGATTCTAAGGTACGTTGCATATTCTAGTTTATATGATCCAATTTTTATAACATTGTTGGCCATACTTTGCATGTTTTTATAACGGAAAAGGTTAGCCCCATCGATATGGAATTCAATGTGAAGAGTCTCCCCCCAAATTATAACACTTTAGTGTCATTGATCAAGTTGGAAAATTTTGGGGTGGGTTTGTAATAATCATTCGCTAATACAAGTAACTAAGATTACAAGGACTCCTAATTTAAATTCAAATTTGAATTTTTTTTAGAACCTCTTGAGGAACCCTAGTAAATTTGGCCATCTTCATCAATATGCTAGAGAAAAATCTATGCATAATATTCTTTAAAGGAGGGAGATATTTTGAGAAAACAACATTACACATGATACTTCAAATATATTTGAGACTTTTTTATCTAACTTATTCAAAGATAGAGTTGGTTGAATTATGATCCCAAGATTTAAGTGTTTCAATTTCATTGATTTGTTAAAGATTACTAGGAGGGAGGATAAAATTATTTGCTCTATTTGTTGAGCTTGGTTGCAAAACCAAATATCATGTTTCATGGTTTCCTTCTTGAGGTTGAAAGGGAACTTAACCACTTGAGGATCATGAAGAAATTGAAGGCATTCAACTAAAATAATTTTAAAATGTAAGGTCTTTTATGCCAAAACTTGGGCTTATGCATCAATGCTCGATTTTTATAAAGACAAACTCAATTTACAATGTTCAAATGTTGGAAAATAAGATTTCCACTTCATGTTAAGTCTAATTTCTATTCCATACTTGAAAATTAGTCTATTTTAAATGGTTTTAAGGGGAGAAGAAATTAAACCTACAACTAGTGACACACCACCAATCTTTAAAAAAAATCGCTCTCATAGGGAGGATAGTTTGAGCTACAAGTTTGGAGGAACTAAAGACTAAACAAAGTAGACACCTAGTAATTGAGCACTATAAAAGTTAAAAAAAAATTAGCTAAGAGACATTTTCTAGGTAAGTGAGGTGAAGTCCCATGAGTCTTTAAACTCTCCAACACCCTTCATGAAATAATTTTATAGATTAGTTTACACACAATTAGGGAGATATCATTTGCTCAAATAATTATATTTCGTCAAATTGAAGGATTAGAAAATATTAGGCCAAATATTAGAGATTGAAAATGTAATTACAAGAGGGGGGGGATCATTTATGATTATTTCCAAATACTATAAAATTGCATTCAAACATGGGGCTTGAAGTGTTGGTCCATAAGAATCTTTTCTTTCTATTCAATTGTCCATAAGATCCTTAGGCACTAGTAGCAAAAAAATTATGTCTAGTGAGTGATTTCCATATGGCTAAACCCTTTATAGATCTCACCATCCACTTTTCTATTAGACAAACCCCTTAGTTGTAAGGATTTATTACACCCAAACTTCCTTGATCATTAGCATACATGCTAAAAAGCCAAGAGGAAACATGCCATCCTTTCTTTTGTCCTTGTGTAGCCCATGAAAGATTCTAATAAGTTGTATGATTTTTTTGTTGTAGGATTTGGATGTTAGCTAACTAAATGAGATGTGCACATGGCTAGCTAAGAGGTTCTTGTTGACGACTTGGATATGTCATACCACTAAGAGGAGTCTTTGAGTGTGAGACATCAATTTGATTTCAAAATATTTAAATAACATTTCCATATCTTAGAAAGGGAGACACTAATTTGAAAGAGAAATCCTAGATATTTAATCATCTCACCATGTTTTATATGCTTCCATTAAGGAGGAATCTAATGCCTAGGAGTATGTATAGAATTCATCATAAACTTAAAATCTAGGGTGTTATTGATCTCCTCTGTAGAATTTTGGAAAAGAACAAATTGTCATCTATAAAGTGAGAATTAAAAACCACTTCTTTATTTGTCTATGAATTGGCACTTTATCAAAGTATAGCTTAATAAGAAGGCCACCTTGTCTTGCATGTTGTTCCTATTGGGTTGTCTCCCAAGCTAGATAGATCGCAATTAGAGTTGAGTTCCACACAAGTTCAGCTTTAGAGTTGAGTTAGACATCAAGTGAAATACAAGAAAACGTGCTCGACATTCAATTCGATGCTAACTCAATAGAAATGTGGCTTCCCTTCTATTACACGATGTATATCTCTATTTACTCTGGCGGTTCTACTTATAGACCTCTAAAACTGATACAAGTATTGCAATTCA
>VDFB02052090.1:0-21550 GCA_007258455.2 Sequoia sempervirens | reverse complement strand
TATTTTATTTGTTCTCTATATCTCTATGCTATGGAAATGCCCTTAAATTTTAAAAAAATATATAGTTTTTGTCTCTTTTTGTACGATTTTTTACCTTTTTTTTAAATCTGATTTTTTTTCCATTTTTTCAAAAAAAAATTGTACTTTTGGTTTGCCAATTTTTTCCCCAAACGATTTTTGCTGCTATGGTTTACATAATTTGTTCCTGCCTACCCATTGAAGGTACAAGGAAGTTAATACTGTGAAATTATCTTTAAACCCTTGTTGTATTTGCATGAACCATGTATCTGCCTTTTTCACTGTGAAAACCCCATTATTTAATAGATATCCAGTGTTGTTATTAGGTACACCAACCTAGGTTCACAAAGTCTGAAATGCAAGAGAGAGTCACATATCTCTCATTCGTTGGCCTAGCATCTTAATTTTTTTTATCATAGGGATTCGCAAGCCCTTAAATAATTAACAATAGGTTGGAGAACCAACAAAATAACGACTCTGCTGTGGATAGTCAGAAGAATTTATCTATTTGGAAAGAGTCACAAGATCTGAAGATTTATAGTTGATTTGTGAAAATCATAGCACTCTACTGGTGAAATGAGCTCAGAAAGAAGAAACCGTTTTCCACTCTTGAGGTGGAGACTCTGTTGATACAATCCCAATAATATTGTGTGAAGAATTAGTGTGATGGAAAAAGATCATCATTCAAAGACAATCCTAGAAAGAAGCTAGCTGGTGAGATGAACAAGAAGGTACAGCCTCAGTGGAAAGAGAAAAATACTAATGAACAAGATGGGAATCATAGTGATACACCTGCTTCTAGAGACCCAAAACAAGGAGATAGAGATGAATGGCTTGGTCCAGAATATCAAAGAATGACAGATGAAGTCACAAATGTTGCCAAAGAAAGGGATGCAAAAGCTAATCTAAATGAAGCAATCATGGGAAAAATGAACACAAGGTGAAATGCACTATATGATGCAATGACAACTCCACTGGTTAATAGAAAAGAAAATCCCTATTGGTATAAGGATAATTCAATTTATCAAGAGAATGAAGAAGATAAAGAATATGAAGATGAAGAGTATGAAGATGCACAACCTGAAATAAAAGCAAATCACATAAATCAAGGTGAAGAACTTGGTCAGAGAATGGCTCATTTTAGAGCAGAGAAAGCTAAGTTTGAAGCTGAGAGAGCTCATGAAAATCTCAGATTTAGAGTTGAAAATTTGAGAAATTTTAATTTGGCAAACAGAATAAGAGCAAAGACTCTTATTGATAGAAGGCCTCCCAAAGGTGCAACAAGTAACAGAAGGTATGTTCCAGAAAGACCTCATATGAATTTGGATAGGTATAGACGATTGAATTTCACAGCCATACCTGGGTATCTAAATCAGTGTTACAAGACTCGGACTCGCCTTGGACTTGGCAAGCCAATTTTTGACTCGGACTTGGACTCGGAGCCTAGACTCGGCAAATAGAAAAACCCAAGAAATTCAGAGATTTTTAAGGATTTAAAACTTGTTTCATGCACCCTCTAATAAATAAACCTTAAAGACACAATAACATCATCAAACAGAAATTACTATGATCCATACACAAACATACATCGATAACATAAGTATAAACGCAAATTTTAGCTTAAGGAAATAACACATTTAGATACATAAATATTGTCAAATGTAGACAAAAATCTAAACGCAAATTTTAGCTGAAGGAAATAACACATTTAGATACATAAATATTGTCAAATGTAGACAAAAATCATGGAATATGAAATCCATGGCATCAAAACAAATATCAAAACTAAAAATATAAGTCTATGGCTCAGAGGAGCTTGCATTACTCATCCCAACATCACAAGAAGTCATGCAGTAGTGTCTAAGATAGGTCCTAGATGATGATGTAGCCATGATATTTGCTTGTGTCTCATTGATTGGTGTGTATATTCAAGTGGGGAATTTATTATTAAAATTTTCTTGAAGCCTTCAAGACTGCATGTTTTGTTGTCAAGCTCATTAACAAATAGGAACGGTTAAGTAAAAAGATAAATGGTTATGTTCTAGTTTGACTTTAGCTAGCATACTAATAGATGGGATTGTTCTATGTGTTTCCTGTGTAAGGCATGATTGATACATTTTTTGCATTATGAAAATGGCATTTCTTGCCAACTATGACTTAACTTGTATTCAATAATACAATGACTGTAGCATGCCAACTTTGCCTATGGTCATCCTTGCATACTAAACAAGTCCAATGTATGAAACAAGATAATCCTTGATTATGGCTTTGACTATGAAAAATGCAGAGATATGCAACAAGGGATAAGTATTTTGTAGGTTTCATGTTCATGATTCATCATTGGCCTATTACATGCTTAGACCTATAGTTTGATGGGGGTTTGGGAGAAACACCCCAATGAGGTCAAGGGGCAGCACAGACCTTCATGGTGCACACCATTTTCATATTTTTTTGTAAATCCTAGATGGGCATGTCATAAACCAAACAAGCAATGAAAAATTGTAAAAAAAATTTCAAAATTTTAATTAAAATGGCCGAGTCTGGGGGTCGAGACTCGCCCAGACTCGGCGAGTCTGGCAAGTACTCGGCCCCTGATATTTCAGGGAAACAATTAGAGCAAAAATTTCGATATTTCAGGGAAACAATGCAATTTCAGAAGAGGATCACTTAAAAGTCATTTAATAATTTAACTAATGACTATGAAATCAAAGATAAGAATGTTTTAATGAAACGATTTGTTCAATCTTTAGATGATATTGCTAGAGATTGGTATAAGAGTTAAACTAACAGAAGCATTGAGTCTTGGGATGAATTCCAAAGAGGTTTTAGAGAGCAATATGGTGACAAAACAGATTTACAAATATTGTAAAGGGATATAAATTTATAATGAATTAGTTTCAGACTTGCTTATTGTTGATTTGGAATACAGTTGGAGTCGTGTACGTGAGCTATTTAATTTTAAAAACATTGCCAAAGTTCAATGAAGACACCTTGTAGTGGTCTCATTTGGAATTAAATGTGAATTCCTTATTGTTATTTGGAATACAATTGGAACCGTGTACTTGGGCCATTTAATTTCAAAAACATTGCCAAAGTTTGATGAAGACCTATCTAAAGCAATGATTAAAGAGGTGATATTTAAAAATGAGACCGATCTAAAAGAAGTTGCAACAAATTTGATGGAGGCTTGTTATAGATTGTTGATTGCTGAATTAGCTCTTAGGGACGGGACCAACCTAATGATTTCAATGCACCTATTGAGACCAAACTTCTTTTAGAGCGATCTCATTTGGAAGTAAATGTGAATTACTTATTGTTGATTTGGAATACACTTGGAACCATGTACTTGGGCCATTTAATTTCAAAAACATTGCCAAAGTTTACCTATCTAGAGCAATGATTAAGGAGGCGATATTTAAAAATGAGACCGCTCTAAAAGAAATTGCAACAAATTTGATGGAGGATTGTTGTAGATTGTTGATTACCTAATAAGGATGAGACCAAATTAATTACCTAATAAGGATGGGACCAACCTAGTGATTTCAATGCACCTATTGCCACTTGCAATTAAATTAGGGCTTACCATTTTAAATAAAGAAGACTTGTATCTTAGAAGTTTACATTGAATTTGAGGACAAGAAAAATCAAATAAGGAATTAACATAAAGATGAAGCGGACAAACGAAACCTTTTACCTTAATTGACCTTGCTTCTTCGATTGAGCTGAAGTAGAATGCACCCTCTTTCACTTGATTTGTTCCACCAAATGATTGATTGATGAGTTGAATAGAAGTGTGGATTGCTCTTCAAACTAGCATATTAACAGTATGGTGATAGTATTTTGGATATCAAATTAATAGCATAAAGCTAGCTTGCAAGTGGATGATGAAAATAAGAGGGAAGGCTTCAATTTATAGATTTTAGATGTGACAAATGGAGAGTCAAGATGCAATGATCAAATGGAGGGTTGAGATTAAGTGAGAAGATTGAGGACTTAGACTTGTCACAAGGGGAGGCTAGGAAAATGGCGTGTCATGGGGAAGAGGGCTAGGTGTGCCCACACGTGTGAACACACATAGGGTGGCTATGAGTATGACAAGTGGAGGATTTTTGGAAAGTGGAAGAAATGAGGGAATCAAGGAAAGTGACAAGTGAAAGAAAGAGGAAAGGGGAGGGTGGCTACACATGTGGTCAAGTCAAAGGGTGAGGTGGAAGTAAGGTGACCCATGCATGCTCACACATGTATGAGCATTGAAGAAAGGGAACACTTGTCACATGATAGCAAGTTTGGAGATTTGGAGGTATATTAAATTGGAGAAAATACTAATAAAGATTAGTGAAGGATTAATGAATTAATTAATCATGGATTAACCAATTAATTAGGATTAGAAGAAATAGTGAGTGGGGACTATGGTTGAATTAATTAAATTAATTAACCTTATAGAAAAAAGGAAACATAATTAATTAGATTATCTATAATTTAATTAATAACGGGAATGGATAATAATTAATTAAATAATGAATTATTTAATAAATTTTGGGAATATGAAAAGATGGTGAATTACGGAACATAATTAATTAAATATTTATAGATGATGACTAATTTCGGGATGTCTACAAAATTTAAGGATTTTGATTTGAAATTGTTGATTCGTTTTAAAAGTTTGATCAATAAATATTTAAGATCAATGCCTATTCCTTTGGGAAATAAAATGACTTTTAATTGCAAATAGAGCACAAATTACTTGACTTTCAACTAGGCTTAACAACAAATTTGTCTAATAAAACTTAAAACTCTAAAAAATATTTCTAAGTAACATTTACAAACCATTCTTAGTAATCTATTATTTATCACAATACTCCACATATTAAGAAAGAAAGTTATTACAACCATCTTGATGGAATAATAAACTATTCTTAACACAAGATCAGTAAATGCGATCCTAGCGAAAAGTTCATGATGATTAAAGATTTCAAAGAGAAAATTTTGATAGTATGTAGATATACTTTAGGCTCGGACTTAGTTTTCGTTAAATGGAAACTTAGAAGGATCCTTATCCTTTTTAAAACCTTAAATGTATAGTAATCCCTTACTTCTACATTTCCACTTTTTATGTCAATTATGCTCTATATTGTCAACTCACATTTTTCTCAATCAACCAAAATTGTACTCTAATACCCCTACAACGTCAATGGTTCTTTGGTGTCTGTGTACTCAATTGTGTATGGCCCTCTTTCTAGGTTTGATATGACCCTCGATTAACAATCCCTAAAATTGTACATATTTCATCTCTCATGAATAATAATATTACTCATTGCATTTATGAAAATATTAATAACTTTGTATTCTTTATTTCATTCTTTCTTTAGTGACGCAATCTCGAATCTCAAAGAGAAACAATAGTTAGGAAAACAACACCAACCAACCACCTAGAACTGAATATGTTATTTAACAATAAAAATAAGGTTCATTATTATTGTTAATATTATTTATTACAATAAAGTAATATGATATATTTATTCTCTAACAATCCCTCCCTTGTTACATCATTTTCTCTCATTTTCTCAAGAGGACAAAGCAAAAAACTCCTAAAAGCTTCAAATTTGAGATTTTGTGAAAATATCTACATGTTGCTCTTGAGTCAAACAATATTGGAGCTGAATATTTTGCTATTGCACATGCTCACAAATATGGTGGCACTAGATGTCAATTTGTTTAGTGCACTCATGAAAAACTAGATTATGAACAACCTTCAACATTCCTTGTTAGTTGCAAAATGAAACTGTATATTGTGTCTCAAGTACACACATTCCTGTCAAGATCGACATATCCATATCACTTCACAAACAACTCCACCTACAACACAATATTTTGCTTCAATGTAAGAGCGAGCACCAATGGTTTGCTTTTTACTCCCCTCTAATATCAGAGAATAGGCCAAAAAGAAAAGAAAACCTGAAGTTGATTCATGTCATCCAAAGATCCTACCTAGTTTGAAATCACATATCCTTACAATGAAAAAGGTGCATTCTATTTCTATTCTAAGCCATAGTCTACCATACCACAAATGTATCTCATTACTCACTTTGTTGCTCTCTAATTTGAAACCTTATGTTTCTAGATAAACCTTGAAAGATATTTTGCATCATAGCTAATATCTAGCATGGTGTATGCCAAGTACATGAGACTCCCAATTAATTGACAATAAAGAGTAAAGCATTAACTTGAGGTGATGGATCATCTCTGAAAAGTTACAATTTTGTCTCCATGGATGTCAACATCAACTTGCAACCTTCCATCATGAATTTATCAAGCAATGTCTTGACTTATTTCATCTCAGATACAAATATCTAATTCTACTATCTCCACTTCAAGGACAAAACGGTAATGCAAATGCCCAAGATCTATCATGTCAAATGACCATTTGAGATCATGTAATGTCTACCCCTGATTTTTTTTGTTCTCTTTTGCTGATTTGAATGTTTGCTGATGTTTTGTTTGATGTTTTTTCATATGCCATTCATCGTTTCATTGCATTGTATATATTTTGACAATAGATGAATAAAATGCTTAAACAGATATAGCAATCAGATTTTACTCTCTTTTTCCTTCATAGTAGAAGAACACTTAAAGAAATCTGAGCATAGGAAAGCAACACGGGTTTGCACTTACAATCAGATTAATTAACAAGAGCAGATTACAACCTTTTCACACCACTGATAAGCTACAGCAATACAAACTGTGCAATCAATACATTCTATGTTCATTACATGACTATGACAGCCAATAGAAACTGAATATATCCAACCTAGAACCACATGCAACGTTTGAAACGAACAGCAACTACTGTAGGCATTGAAAACTCAGATTCATGACCACGTACAGGCCCGTTAGTGACTGGAAAAAGTATTCAAACAGTTGACAAATAACTCCAGATTTGCAATATTCAAACTCCAACAAGAAACCCATCAAAACCCCTTGTAACTCATCTCAATGAGCTGCTCAACCAACCCCTTAAACTGCAGAATCAGACCTATACAAGGGCAGGTCAAAACTGTCCAGAATAACCAAACTGGGGCGGCCCTCCTAGACTAGGCGATTTGATCTAGTCAATCAGTCTCCACCTTTAAAATGCAAGTTAATACATAGAATGGGGCGCCTAGGTGAGGAGCTTCCAAATAACTAATGCCCAGAATGATATCGCGTGCCAAAAAAGAGTTATGATTGATTTACCAAATTCTGTCCCAGGCAAGTAATGTTCAGAAATCATTGGAAACAACTTCTAAACCTCTAAAAACCACCTTGAAATCAACACCAAACCAAACCCAAAACAAACCAAACTCCAACACACCAAAACCCTATATCTTCTCCTCAAAAGTATTCAAATATCTTCATCGTTTCAAGCATCAAACACTAAGAAATCAGAAAATTGTGAAGCACAAGGTGACCCCTAAGTGGAATCACACCAAACCCAGCTAGGGTGGATCTCTCACCACCAAAACCAGTGCTAAAGATGAGGGTTTCCATCCTCAACAAGTTGCAAATGATAAACTAGAAACAATCCAACAGAGTCTCCTTAAGTTGTCAAATCTATCCTATCCAAATGAGAACCAAAAAGAAGAATAAATAGAAGTGGAGGAAGAAATTAGGGCAACCTCCAATTTGAATCATTTTCCCTTCAAAAACCCAATGCCCTTTCTAGCCTTTTAATATTTTGCTTTATACTTTAAAACATTATAAAATATTCATCGAGGGAGGCGTCCTTGCTCATAAGGAAACTATTTTGCTTTATTCAGCCTTCTAAATCAACGCTAAGTTATCTCATTAGGCACCAAGGTACTTTTCGATGACCACCTACCCCCTCACTTAAGTTATAAAGTTATTTTATTAAAATAACTTAAGTGACTGATTAAAAGTAAAATATTAAATAATCCAACCTTAGGCTCTCCAACACCACCATAGAAATAACACTATTGAGAATACTATGGGCCTGAGACCAGTTTCCCGAAATAGACTTACTATAAATAGCAACTACTAAAAATAGTAAGTACTCGCCAATTATCAAACTGGCACAAAACATTAAAGAACTTCCACACACTTCCCAAACAGGAAACCCTACACTGCTCTACCGCCAGGACCAGTTACTAAATATAGTACTTACTAAAAATAGCGAGTCAGAACTAAGCTAACCCAAAGAAGAACATTGTAAATGGGGACATTACAATCCACCCTTCCCAAAGATTGCTTGTCCTCAAGCAATGCCAGTACAACCCTGCAACCAACAATCTTATCCACACTGAATCCAAAATTGATCCCAATGTCCCAAGTCAACCTAAGAGATCTGTAGCACCATCTGCTCAAAGCACTATCCTGTGAGGTACCAACACAAGAGACCTCTTGGAAAACTCCTGGAAAAAGAGTAATCAAATACAGCGTAGGCTCGACCAACTCCTCAAAGAAATGCTCCCTGAGAGAACCAAATTGATGTGCCACAAGCGTAAACTCTAGAAAGTTAACACAGGCTCTCTCACCCCAAACAATAGCTGAACTATAGAATAGTATGATCCCCGAGTTCCAAGTTAGTCTCTAAAAGGAACCACCATGTTGACATTGTGCTACTCTGATCATAACTATCAAACCAACATGCCCAAACTGTACTCCCCCATCCTGGACCCCCAAAGAGTGAAAAATCATCAAATCCCATACTGAAGTACCTGAATGGATTGAAGTCAATTCCATGAAATATATCCTGCCAAAGCAACTCAGAGAAGATTATATCAATAAACTCACTGCCAAACACAATCCTGGGCAGCATTAAAAACACCCTGCTCAACCATAAGAAATAAACCCCGGCATCACACCTCATGATCCCCCAGCTATGAAGCAAGTCAATCACTGTTATATCTTTGAAATCAGCCAACTAGGAAATGCCCCTGCTATTGCAAACCATAATCATAACATCAATACTCAATCTCCAAGTGTCAAAAGAAAGGTTCCAAACACACCAACACACCCAAACCATTGCAATCATCCAAACATCAACTAAAATAATGCATCTCATCTCCATGAAGTAACTGTAGTGAGCATCACTCACCGGGGGAGGGAACAATAAATGAATGAACGTCCGGAAAAACACTCTCACCAACACCAAACCTACATTTGTGACCATTTCACACATTGCCCCATTGCAAATGGGGACCCCCTGTTTTCGCTTTTTGCCTCGGTTTGCAACAATATCACTTGTTTTTTAATGAGGTCATCATTTTGGGGTTCCAGTCAGTCAGTCCGAGTCATCCGAGCCAAGTCAAAGAATCCATGCTTGAATCAGCGCGTGCGTCACCATCGTGCTTAGAGGGCCGGGAGGAAGATCGATGTCGTTCCAGTCAAGTTTTTAGGGTTTTCTCACCCACCCCCTATTTTTTAGGACCTACTTTTTTGGCACTTTTGGGCAATTTTGGGATCCCTATTTTTTAGGGTCTATTTTTGGAAAGTTGCTATTTTTGGAAAATTTCTATTTTTGGAAAGTTTCTATTTTTAGAAGGGTCCCGAGTTCTGAAAACGCACTCAGAAGTTCGAAAAACTCAATAGATCTCTCAGAAAATCGAAATGAAAATTTGAAATTTTTCGAAAAATCTGGAAAAAACAAGTAAAAAGCGTGAAAAATCAGACCAAGAACACTCGAAATCTGGAAAAATCAGTCAAAACCAGTCCGAAATCAATCAGATCTGAGGACAAGATCATGAGAATCAGCTCTTAAAATGGTGAAATCTGTGAAAAATGTGCTTAAGTCTGAGGTTCGCCATGGAAGAAT
Organism: Sequoia sempervirens; assembly: GCA_007258455.2. Classification (NCBI taxonomy): domain Eukaryota; kingdom Viridiplantae; phylum Streptophyta; class Pinopsida; order Cupressales; family Cupressaceae; genus Sequoia; species Sequoia sempervirens. The sequence goes on along the minus strand of VDFB02052090.1, from coordinate 11,721 downwards.
GATGAAGGAAGGTGTAAGAAATGTCAGGAAGTTTATGGAATTCACCCAGCAACAAGGAAGAACATCCTTGGACCTTCCAAAGTCCGCCCAGCATATAGCATGCACATCCTTGGACCTTCCAAAGTCCGCCCAGCATATAGCATACTCATCCTTGGCAGCTCTAAAGTCCGTCATGCATCTTGAGGCAACATCCTTGCATCCTCCAAAGTCCGCCCTGCATGTCCAAAAGACTTGGAAAGTCCGCCATTCTCAAGAGGAAGTGCCAAAAAGTTGTGAAGTCTGCCAGCTTGAAGGTTGTCAAGTGCCAAGAACTCATGAAGTCCGCCCAGCACTAAGCAAGCATGTCCTAGGATCCTTTGAAGTCCGCCATGCATCAAGGGAGGAAGTGCTAAAAGGTTCCAAAGTCTGCCATGCACTAAGAGGGAAGTCCTTGACACTTCCAAAGTCCGCCCAAGGATATCCTAGAAGTCTCTAAAGTCCGCCAGCCTTAAGGATCCTTGTCCAAACATCACCTAAAGTCCGCCATCTGCTTAAAAGAGAGATGCAAGAGGGTTATGAAGTCCGCCCTTGAAAGATTTGACTTGGCTGAAGACTATCCATGAAAATTTCGAAATTTTGCCTAAGTGTAAAAGCCTAAAAAGGTGGGAATTCGAAATTTTGACTAAGTATTGTAGGATTTCCAAAGAGACAAAGGGTTAAGCAAAGTGCTAAAAAGTTTGGAAGTCCGCCATGCTCAAGGAGATGATGTCCAAACTTCTTTGAAGTCCGCCCTAGAAAAGAGGGACATCCAAGAGGAACGTCCAAAAGAGTCTTGAAGTCCGCCAGCCTTGAGGGAGCATATCCTAGGACCTTCCAAAGTCCGCCATGCATGTCCTAAAGATCTCCAAAGTCCGCCAAGTTCAAAGGAAGGATGTCCAAAAAGTTCCAAAGTCCGCCCTTGATATCCTAGGATGCTTTGAAGTCCGCCATGCAGCAAGGAGGCACATCCTAAGACCATCTAAAGTCCGCCCAAGCATATCCTAGACCCTTGGGAAGTCCGCCTAGGCATGTAGAAGTAAAAATAAAAAAATCAAAATTTTGCTAAGTATTGATGCCTACCAAGGGGAATTTCGAAAATCTGCTAAGTGTGAGGGCCTAAAAAGGTGGAAAGTTGATCTTTGGATAAAATATTATGACATTTCCAAGAGGCAAAATGTTGAGACAAATGCTAGAAGCTAAGAAGTCCGCCCTAGAAAAGAGGGACATCCAAGATGCTCGTCCAAAAGACTTAAGAAGTCCACCACACTTGTCCAAAATGCCAAGGAAGTCCGCCTAAGATGATAAGACAATAAGATTTTTGGCTAAGTGTCAATGCCAAGTCCAAGAAAAAGTTCGAAATACTTGCCTAAGTGAAGAGGCTAAGGGATGAGAAATGAAGACGTTGGCCAAGTATTGTGACACTTTCGAGAAGACAAATGCCAAGATTGAAAGGACATGTGCTAAAGATGATCAGGATATGGCAAAGAATAAAACGGAATGTGCCTAACACGATGAGGAAAAGAGGTAAAATTTGCCTAAGTATGGAGAAAATGCGAAGAAATTGTCAACTTTGACCCAAGAAAAATGCACAAGGCAAGGAGAAAGGAAGGATCGTCCTTGGCCAGAAGGAGGGAGAATATGTCAGGCATCGAGGAAATTCACCCAACGAAGACATCCGGACAAGGATTTTGCCTAGAAAAAATTCGACTGAGCAAGGAAATATTTGACTTTGGCAGAACAAATTAGGCTCAGTGCAAAGGAAAATCTCGCCTCGGCAAAGCAAAATAAGGATCTGGCAATGAAATTTTCGACGGAATGGCTTAAATTTTGGTTTGGCTAGACGAAATTGAGGATAAAATTGGAAGATACACTCTTAGCCAAGAAAAATGAAAGGAAAATCGAAATAGCCATGGGTCGAAGACGAACGGGTTGGAATAAATTAAAATATTTTAATATTTTATTTTCAATACCTTGGACAAAATGAAGTTTGCCAGAGATGTTTTGGAGGAAAATAATTTGTGCCGGCCAGAGATAAAATCCGAAGGGCAAAATTAAATTCACCATGGCTTCAGGAGAAAGAATGGTAAAAATTTAGGAGAGAGAAAATCTGAATTTGTTTATTTTATTTCTTGCAGGTGGATGACGACGCGAGGCGAGTCTTCAAAGAAGAAGCAAAGGCATGGAATGGAGGGAAAAGGATGGCACCAGCATGAGAAAGTCTGACTTTGCCCAAGCACAGCATGTCCAAACCCTTACAAAGTCCGACTTTGCTTGGAGAAGGTATGTCCAGACATCCATTAGATCCGCCAAGTACAATGGCAAACATGATGCAAAGTCCGACCTAGACCAAGAAAAGAAATGTCAAAGTGTTGAGAAAGTTCGCCCCAGCCTAAAGAAAAGATGGTGAAACCACTAGCAAATCCGACTTTGCTCAACTGAGAAATGGCACAAGCATGATAAAGTTCGACTTCTCCCTAGACATGTTTGTCCAAAGTGGCCTGAAGTCCGACTTAGGCTAAGAGAGAAAACGTCCAAGCTCATGTGAAGTCCGCCTTAAGGAAGAAAAATGAATAAAATCCTTAGCACAAACCAAATTCAAAATTGAAGAAAATCCATGTGCAGTCTAAATCCAAACCTTACAAATGCTGGAATAGTCCGCGGTAGCGTGTTAAGTAAAATGAACCTCATAGCCAAAATTTGGCTAAGTTTGGGAAATACATCATAGAGGAAATTCCAATTTCCTCCATTGTGGCATTCTTCTCCAAATTGAAGACACTTGAAAGAATGTTCAGACATCTTGAAAGGATTTCTATCCACAATCCTGCATCTGCTAAAGCAACGTAAGTAACTTCTTATGGGTTTCATCTCCTAAGGAATTAAAAACAAGTCAGAATCGTGGATGGTGACAAGAAGAGTGTTCCTGTCAGACTTCCATACTTAGACAATTTCTCGACACAAATTGGAGAATTCAGAGAGGAAATCCAAAGGAATAACATAAACCCAGTTCAAGCAGGAGGAAGTTCAAAGCAACCAACTTCAAGTCCAGACACCTGCTCCAAGGGGAGACTTCCAAACCTCAAAGATTCCAGTACAGGTAAGAAGAATAAATCAAAGTCTCAAAAGGAATCCAAGATCAAAGCTAGGAAGGAATAAGCACAATGGACAGAGTCATCGGTAGGGAAAATATTCTAAGGCAAGCACGTGGAAGTAAAACGAAGCAACCAAGGAAGGCATCCAACACGTCAGGTGGCGCTTCGCCATCTCTCCAACCAATCGTAAATTCTTCCAAATCAACATGCAACAACTTTCGGCCATTTTATTGTTGTTGATTTGAGATGGAAAGGACAAGTGTCCCCAAATGAAATTTTTTCATTGGTCGAGAGGTAGTTGGTTGTGACAAACCCTAATTAGGGTTTTATTTTGTAATCTTGGCCGTTGATTCGAAATCAATCTTGGCCATTGAATTGTAATCGAAGAGCCTATAAATTGAGCTCGCCCCTTATTTGTAAAGTGTGAGATGTGATTATGTATATTGTCGCATTGAGACTATTTTGAATGATAAAAGCTCTTGAGCATGATTTGCCTTGAATCACTTCTTATTGTTGAATAGTAAGCGAGGTTACATATTATCTTCCGCCATAGATTAGAGTTAAAGTTAGATTAGGTAGAATTTGCTTTGAAAAGTTGTTAATTGAATGAGAGATTGATCGTATTGATTCAACGGTGAAGTGTAGCTCATACTTTTTTCGAATGGATGATTTGCATTCGATTTGTAAAGTTAGCCTGAGCTCTTAAACGTGGAAGCTTAACTTCAACCTCATTCGAGGTTTGAAAATTATTCTCACAAACCCCTTGAAGATTGCACCCATTTTGCGTATGTTGTCCTGCAGGAGGCGAAACAAAGTGTGGTTTATTTCTCTTCACCGAGTCCTTACTGTCTCTTGAGTTCTTAGGCTTAGATTAGACTCTCCTAAACCCTATTCTTTTGCCATTTTTTTTTTTGAGATCCATTGAAAGTCCTAATTGAGAACCTTTAAAGATAAATTTCCTAAGTCCCGAACTTGTGAAGACTTTCTGCGTAAGTCCCCTTGTTTATTACCAGCATATCACAACAACCATTGAGCTTATCCACACGTCGAGACCCGAATAAAGAAACCTTGAATCGCCTTTTATGATCTTCCTCGCAATCTTAGCATACATGTTGGTTTTTCAAGAGGATAAAGTGTCTTTGACATTTTATTCTCAGGTGTTCTAAGTGGATGAAACACTCACCAACACTACCCAAACTCAAAATCAGTCTGCTCGTCAAAAGATGTCATCATAACCAACAAAAGAAAGTAAGGGCAGCAACAATCAAACTGAAGTCCTATTGAAAGCATAGAAGAGATGAGTATGGAGGTAGCAACAAAATCATCTCCTAGGATCAAATCACCTTTGCCATCCAGCCCCAACCATGAACTACTCAACTACTGGACTGAAGAAACCATCCAACTCATCTGTAGATCTGAACCCGAAGTCATGTACAAGGTGATCACGAAGTGGGCAGCAATACTAATATTGAAAGTTGACCTACTACTCCAATCCTAAGACAACACCTCATGACTGGAAACTACACTTGGGTCCCAAATCTTGTAATCAAATCCACTCTCATCACTGAAATTGGTTAGGTCTCCGTCATCCAACTCGAAAAGTGGATTATCATTAGTCAAATCAGCATCCCACTCAAATAAAGGATTATCAACAAACTAATTATCCTCAACTCCCAAATCAGACCAATCCTCCTGCTGATCCAAACTCCTATTTTCTTATTTTTTAGGACAATGTGCAAGATCATACTCCTCCTGAATGCAATCAAGCTCCTCCATTACATGTTTGATCTCCCTTGCCCTTTCTCTGCTTTCCTTCTCCCTAAACTGTTGAGTCTCATAGAGCTAATCACTTTCTTCAAGAAATGCCTCTTGGACACTTTCCAAAGCAAACTTCATAGAATTAAGCTCAATGGTGAGTTCACTAACGTCTCCCCTTAATTGTTTAGTCAAGGACAAAGTCTCATCTGCAAACTTGATGGCTATATCTCTATTATGCATCATGTGTAAGTAAGCTGTTTTAAATTCTTTCATAGAGCTCTTCATCATTTGCAAATCAGAAAATGAGATATTAAGCTCATTTTGTCCTATTAGTGCACTTTGAATTAAGTTTTCCACATGCATATGTTTGCTGTCCAAACTTGATAAAATATGCACCTCATTTTCAACAAATACCAAGAATTGTTTTTTCTGATCACAATCAAACCAAAGTGACGAACTGCTGTTATGTTGCATGTTAAAATCAAAATTACACTCATACTTGTCATCAAGTCTCCAGGGCTGTCCCAAATCACCTATGTCTCTCTCCCTTATTATTCCCAATAGAGGACTGTGAATCCAAATCAACAAGGCTACAAAGTCTCTGCTCAAAATCAGCTACCTGCAATGTGAAATCAGATTCCTTTTCAAGATTGAAAACATCACTATCGATGCCATCCTCTATGCATGGCTCTCGGAATGAAATAAGGACATTATTACAATCAAAAAGAAATTCATCCCAATGTGGATCCTTTTCATACGTCATACTCAAGTGCCAACACACTCGGATGCCATGTGTAGAAGGTTTGATCACTTTGTTTAGAGAATAAGTGTTCACTGTGCTCCTCGTGAGTAGTTGTCTTTCTGAATAAATCACTCTCCAACTCATTATCATTGAAATCATCATAATCATCTCTCTCCATAGGCTTGATTTGGTAGTCTAACCCAAAGCCACTTGTGTCACCATTACCCACATGGGGTAAAGAATCATCATTATTAGCTGATTAAAATACATCATCTCTTTTTTCATCATGCCCATCATCTAAAAGTATCTCAACTTCATTGGATAGCTCTAAGGGAGTATGCAAGGTTGTTGTTTCATCAATTCCTTCATCCACAACCTCATCCACAGCAATTGCATGCATGACCAAAGAGTCATCCCTAGGCTCCGTCTCACATTCATCAAACTTCAAAGCAATCACTTCATCTGATTTTTCTGCTATGCACTTCTCTTCAACCACCTGCTCTTCATTGAACACATAAGGTTTCAACTTTGCCACCTCCTTAAAATGAAGTTCTGGTTCCTTCTTGTCAAACCTTTCTATGAGTCTCTCAACAAACTCAGTATATGATGTAATCTGAGGATGCCCCATTATGATCATCCCATGATAACACCACTTATGTGCAACTCTATCAAGGTACATAGTAGCATATTTTATGAATTCTTCTTTTGGCATGGGGTTTTGATTGAAGTATGTGTCCACCCTTTGACCCCATGCTCTCGCTGAAATCTCACCAGACCCGTCAAAGTAAGGAAGGCTAAGTTTTCCAACTTTCCTTCGTAAGTCATTATGGTGTTCTCTATTGCCCCTGTTGGGCATATGCCTCGTCCTGACATCTATATAATCCCAAAGTGATATGTCATGCTAGAAACCGGGTCTTGCAGCTAACCAATCTGGTATAAATTGGTCCTACATCTCAACTAAAGTAAGCTCCTAATTAGGTTGTGCTTCTACTCTAGGTGCAAATATAGGCATAAGAGGCCTAGCCATGGCTGCTCTATTCTGCTGATTGGCTGCCCTTCGTTGTCCCACATCATTATCTTGCCCCAAACGACCCAATCTCTGTAACAACTATGCAAGTTGTTGATTTGTCTCTTAAGCACATTGGGCTGCTCTTTCTTGACCTCTAACCACTGCATCCAAGAGTAGCATCATACGGTCTTGCTCACCAATATTCCTTTCAGCTTCTTCTCTTCTCTCACCCATGTTTTCTGAACTAGCAGATCCAACTGAAAGTGATTCTAAGTGTTGTCCCTCTTCCACAAAAGGCCAAAGTTCCCACAATTCCTCTTCTCTCTTATTACCTTCTTTCTTGTCACTAATGCTCATAGATTTTTGTCACCCACTCGCTGGCAGGATGATTAGTGCTCTGATACCACTATAATGTTTGCCCCTAATTTTTTTTTGTTTTTTGTCTTGCTGATTGGAATGTTTGTTGATGTTTTATTTGATGTTTTTTCATATGCCATTCATTGTTTTATTGCATTGCATATATTTTGGCAATAGATGAATAAAATGCTTAAACAGATATAGCAATCAGATTTTACTCTCTTTTCCCTTCATATTAGAAGAATACTTAAAGAAATCTGAGCATAAGAAAGCTTCACGGGTTTGCACTTACAATCAGATTAATTAACAAGAGCAGATTACAACCTTTTCACACCATTGATAAGCTACAACAATACAAACTGTGCAATCAATACATTCTATGTTCATTACATGACTATGACAGCCAATAGAAACTGAATATATCCAACCTGGAACCACATGCAAGGTCTGAAACGAACAGCAGCTACTATAGGCATTGAAAACTCAGATTCATGACCACGTACAGGCCTGTTCGTGACTGGAAAAAGTCTTCAAACAGTAGACAAATAGCTCCAAATTTGCAATATTCAAACTCCAACAAGAAACCCATCAAAACCCCTTGCAACTCATCTCAATGAGCTGCTCAACCAACCCCTTAAAGTGCAGAATCAGACCTATACAACAGCAGGTCAAAACTGTCTAGAATAACCAAACTGGGGCGACCCTCCTAGGCTGGGCGATTTGATCTAGTAAATCAGTCTCCACCTTTAAAATGCAAGTTAATATATAGAATGGGGCACCTAGGTGTGGAGCTTCCAAATAACCAATACCTAGAATGATATCACGTGCCAAAAAAGAGTTATGATTGATTTACCAAAATATGTCCCAGGCAAGTAATGTTCAGAAATCACTAGAAACAAATTTTAAACCTCTGAAAACCACCTTGAAATCAACGCCAAACCAGACCCAAAACAAATCAAACTCCAACACACCAAAACCCTAGAGCTTCTCCTCAAAAGTATTCAAATATCTTCATCATTTCAAGCATAAAACACTGAGAAATCAAAAACCTGTGAAGCACAAGATGACCCCTGAGTGGAATCACAACAAACCCAGCTAGGGTGCATCTCTCACTACTGAAACCAATGCTAAGATGAAGGTTTTTGTTCTCAACCAGCTGCAAACAATAAACTGGAAACAATCCAGCAAAGTCTCCTTAAAAAACTATCCTATCCAAATGAGAGCCAAAAAGCAGAAAAAATAGAAGTGGAGGAAGAAATTAGGGCAACTTCCAATTGAATCATTTTCCCTTCAAAAACCCAACGCCCTTTCTAGCCTTTTAATATTTTGCTTTATACTTTAAAACATTATCGAATATTCCTCAAGGGAGGCGTCCTTGCTCATAAGGAAACTATTTTGCTTTATTCAGCCTTCTAAAATAACGTTATCACATTAGGCACCAAGGTACTTTTCAATGACCACCTACCCCCTCACTTAAGTTATAAAGTTATTTTATTAAAATAACTTAAGTGACTGATTAAAAGCAAATATTAAATAATCCAACATTAGGCTCTCCAACACCACCATAGAAATAACACTATTGAGAACACTATGGGCCTGAGACCAGTTTCCCGAAATAGACTTACTATAAATAGCAAATGCTAAAAATAGTAAGTACTCACCAATTATCTAAGTTACCAATTCGTTTTTGGATTCGGGTACAGGTACGCGAATCCAGTATGGGATTCGGTCAAAAATAATTTTGAGGTTGGGTACGTTTTGGGTACATTAAGACAAAAACATATAAAAATCAGAAATATATACATATTTGCAGCAGTAATTAAGTTCAAAATACCACACAGCATCATGATCATTTAATTATAATAAACAAAACCTCCATAAAAATATAAAAAATAAAAATACTACAATGTCAATTAGTCAAACTCAAATGTCATAGTTTATTTGTTTCTTGGACGTATCCAGATCGAATCAAAATCAGAATCCAGCACCTAGGGGAAGAATCCAGTAACTAAGCCAATTATCAAACTAGCATAAAACATTAAAGAACTTCCACACACTGCCCAAACAGGAAACCCTACGTTTCACTGTGGCCAGGCCTAGTTACTAAAAATAGTGAGTCAAAACCGAGCTAGCCCAAAGAAGGACATCGAAAATGGGGACATTACAGATCATCCTTTACTGTTGCAATCATTTGTTAAGAACTCCCAATGATGACCAAATCATCAACATACACTATCAAAATCATATATCCCCCCTTGCTCTTTGAGGTAGAGATTTGGATCAAAAGGATTCCTAGTAAATCCATGTTGGAGGAGACGCTTATCAATCTTGATGTATCAAGCTATGGAAGCTTGTCTTAGACCACAAATGGGTTTCATAAGTTTGTACACTTTCTACTATTGCCTGTTGGTGTGAATAAGGTGTTGTACCTAGCTAATTCCTAGTAGGGGGCCTTATTCACGTGTTAGTTGTCTAGACAAGATATTATCATATCTTACCTTTTTGACATTATTGTCAAGTTAGTTGTCTCATAACATACAATTAAGACACATGTCACAATCTTGTCTAATCCTATCTCTCACCTTGCCTTTATAAGCAAGGCCTCTAATGTACATATTCAATCAATCTTGCATCCATAACCAAGCAAGCTATTCTTGCCATTTTCTCTCTTGTGGAAGATACTTTGGTCTTGCAGTTGTTCCTAGGGTGTTGGGAGTTCACTATTAACTCCTACATAGTATCAAAGCTTCGGTGTTGTAGATTCCTTCCTAGATTTGAGGGTGATTTGTGCATGAGTTTTTTCTCTGTTCAATTTGGGGCATAACAAACCTCACGGTTGAGTCCAGAAGGCCCAAAAATACCTATTTTCATATAAAACACTTGATATTTGGGCCAAAAAAAATCGGGTCATTTTTGAGAGTTTTGGCAGGGGCTGCAAAAAAGGCCTTCATATAGTCCGTACAGTGTATGGATCCTTATGATCCATACATGGTACCTAACATTGTCAGAATTAGCATTAGCAAACTATCTTGTCGACAAAATCGAAATATTCCCTGGAATCTCTAAGGACCGCATCATCCTTGCACAAGCATTGTACGATTTGACATATTTGCTATTGAGAAGGTACGATAAGCAAAAAAAATTAATATTAAAAAATCATTTTTTAAAAATTCAATTTAATTCTTTTACCATCGGGTTATTGTTTAAAGCCCTGGGTTTCAAGAGCCTTAAGCCCTCAGACCCTTCCATAGCAGGAGGGCTAAACCCGCGACGTGCGCAAGTCGCCACTCCACTCCTCGGGCTCCAACCATCCACCACCCCCATGGTGGTGGTATTTTTTTTGCCAACACAAAAACCTTTTGCGACTAGTCACGTGACCAACCAAGCCCTAGGGGCCAGATCTAGCCCCCCTTATGCCCAAATAAGGATTTTTTTTTCAAATTGTCACAACTTGCAATCTAGGGGGCCAAATTTTGAAAACAAAATATTGCCGAAAAGTTGGCTCTGTGAATTTTCCAATGGTGTAGGCGATTTTTCAAAATTTTGTTGTTTGAAGCCTGTTTTTCCAACTTGAAGTCAGATCTTGTTTTTCAACCTCCAAGCTCATAACTTTTTGCTTTCAACTCCGTTTTTTCTCGATTCTTGCAACATCAAGAAGGTATTCAAAAGCACTTAAGGTTTATACATGCACTTTTTGCGGATTTTTTGCCAAAATTCCAAATTTTCAGTTTAAGTCCAAATTGGTACTTTGGCATAACTTCTTGTAAATTTGCAAAAAAAAGTGGCATTTTCTTTTACACAAAGGGGTTATTTGCTTGTATTGTGAGGGGTAATTTATTGTTCCTCTATTATACTTTTTGATTTTATCATGGATTTGCCAAAAGTTGTACTTCTTACTCCATATAACTATCATGAATCGAAATCACAAATGGACATTTTATTATCAAAATTGAAGTTGCAAACAATCACACTTGGCACAGATCCAAAACCCACAGGAGCTACACAAAAAAGAAAATTGTTTGATAGAAGGGATGAAGCCCTTGGTACTCTAATCTTGTCCATTTCTCCAGATCTTAGGTATCATGTTGCATCTTGTACACATCCTAATGAAATTTGGACTACCTTAGAGTCTCTTTGGTAAGCTAGATAAAATGAGGAAATTTAAGTTGGAGAATGAAATTATGAGTCTTAATCCTTCAAATTTTGATAATATCCAAGACTTTTTAACTAAGCACAATTCTCTTAGACTACAGTTGTCTGATTGTGGGGTCACCAAAGAGGATGAAAAATTGATTCTTTTTATTCTTGCTAAGCTAGGTCTAATTATTCAATTTTTGTTTCTACATTTTATGCTACTATGGATGCCCTAGACAATGCACACAAAATGCCTTATCTTGATGGATTTGCAGCTCACTCACAAGGGAACAAGCCAAGTTGGCACACATGGGAAAATTGAAGCCTTCCAAAACACAAGCTCTTCTTGCAAAAGATCCAAAGGCTTTAGGTGGCAAAGGTAAGAAGCAAAATAAGGACCCCAAGTCTAATGAGAAAGGTAAGGATTCAACTTCACAAAGCACTCCTGAGTCCACTTCCTCTTCCAAAGAGAAATCATCTAAAAAGAAGTCAAAATGTGCATATTGCAAAAGGCCAGGACATGATGAGCACAGATGTTATGATAAGAAGATTGACGAACTAACCCACCTTCAAAGGAATCACATTACGCTGCCCTCGTTAATGTCTTCTTCTTC
>VDFB02052089.1:0-11775 GCA_007258455.2 Sequoia sempervirens | reverse complement strand
TAAGAAAATGCAAGCATCTTGGAAGTAAGTGCGCTAGTTTCTCAGAAGCAAATGCAAGGAAATAAAAGCAAGTCTGTGGGTCCTACAACAGGTGATCAGTTTTTGTCAAATGCAATTGATTTTTATCAATGGATTTTCTAGGACAGAGAGAAAATGCAATGAATTTTTGGCAATTGCTTAGAAAATGTGACAACTGCACTAGAATTTTGTGCAAAGGTGGTCTCTGTGTGTTTTGTTTCCAGTTTGAGCAATTTTTCTCTAATTTTTTGTAAGTTTAAATGGTTTTTCTCTCAATTTTTCTGTGTTTGACTATGGCAAGTGATACAACACTTGGAATGACTCAGAAAACATGGAATTGTGTGACCTTCATGTCTATAGCTTAAGTTGTGAAATCACGACACCCAAGCCATAGTTCCTAAATGTTTACTTTGATCAATGCAACCTGAAATAAAAGCCAAAATATTTGGAAACCTTTAAGGAAACTCCTTTCAAGGATTGCAAATATAGGGCTTCTTTTACAAGTATACACTAAGTCAAAGGGTTTGTGATTTGACCATCATGTTTAGTGTTTTTATGGATGTGTTCCTTTTAGAACAAGCACAAAGTTTGATGTCAAGATTGTTTTTGAATGTATTTGGCAAGTTTAACATAAACAAGCATTTACAACCCTAGTGGATAGAAACCATTCTTTTAGGTAGGCTTGCCTCATGCTCTGAAGAGAAGATTTTACATAACACTTATGACGTGGGCCTATAGTCGTACTTGGAAAGTAACTTCTTAGAAGTAAATTCTGATGCACCACTTTCAAAGAATGTTTTTGGATAAAAGGGTAGCTTCTAAAACAATTTGGCTCTTACTAATGTTTTGGGGGTATTATTTTTGGGCCCCTATACATGTGGCATTTTGTTCAATTAAGAACCTCCTAGCCCTTGCAGGTTTTTATGCATCAGAAGGATGCTGAGGGAGAATATGTTGGTATAGGCTAGCAACACCCAACAGGATGATGAACATTCCTCACACCCACAACTTATTTATATGGCGGTCCAGACTAAAATTACCACTTGTGTTGCCTATGAGTTCTCCAACGTGGGATGTTTCTCAATAGGTAGGCCCTCTAAAAAGGTATGCTTGAAAAAGATGCAAAGCTCAAGATGTTTTCGCTCACCCAAGATCGCCAAAAGGTGCAAAGGGAGAAGACAACCATCTAGCTGGCCAAACACTGAATGCACAACAAACACTTCATAGTAGTTTGATTCCTTTTAAGCACCTCGAGCGATGCTATCCCCAAATATATGTGAATAAAGCAAAACAACTTTTTCTTTTTAATTGCACCAATATGAAGTTTTCTGGATATCAATCACTTAAGATAGCAATGGTGCAAGACAAAAGGAATAATTTGTTCATTTTTAAGCCCAAATCTGAGTGTTTCTAAGAAATCAATCCTGGTCTTAACTTGGTCAACAAAAGTAAAAATGAGCGTGCGTCAACAAAAATAAATCATTTTGCATTTGTTCTTTTTTATGCAACAAAATTAAAGTTCCTAATTATGAAAAATTGGAAAGAATTCATTTTTAGAGCACCTTAATTGAAATGTTTTTGTTCTTTTTGTGGAACAAATAACAATTCCTAACTTAGAAAAACTTTGAAATGGTTCATTTTAAGAGCACCAAAATGAAAGGTTCATTTGTGTTCTTTTTAAAGCACCAAATAAAAGTTCTCATTTTAAGAAATCTTGAAATGGTTCAATTTTTAATAACACCAAACAAAGTGTACATTTGTCTTGTTCTTTTTAAAGAACCAAATGACAATTCCTACTTTAAGAAAGCTTGAAATAGTTTATTTTAAGAGCACTAAAAACAAAGTTTGTTTGATCTTTTTATGCACTGAAACAAATATTCCTAACTTAACAAAAAACGTTTGTAGATCTAGAGTGCTTTGATTGTTTTTCTTCACTACAAAAAAAGTTAATGTTTCTCAAACCCTGCATACAAACATGTTAGCACTTGTTACACATTCCAAAACATGCATCCGTTAGCAAAAAATGTAGTTACTCAGGTTTAGAGCAAGTGTGCCCCTACCAACAGTCAAATGCTTAGAAATTTTGCAAGTGTGTGGTTCTTAGTGTCAGATGCTTGGTTTTTAGAGTCAAGTGCATGGTTTTCTTGACAGATAATTACAATTTTTTTGGGAAAGTGTGTGAAAACTTCTCAAAATGTGATTCCATAACCTGCAACTTCAAAAATGGCTCATACAAACATTAGTGTAGGGGACCATGGTCCCATCGGGAATTCCATAATGTGTGTGGGGGAAAATCATAGATGCAAACAAGATAAATGTGATTGAAATCAAAATCTAAACTAAGATCAAGAACACTAATCTAGATTTAATCCTACACTTACAAAATGAACAATCAAGATTAATAAACTCAAGAACATGTGAATGCAATACATAAACAACAATGAAATCATTACCCATCTCGTATCAGAGTGTGTTCGCCTGATGTTGGATTGTTAGTATCACTATGAAGCCTCCATAGTTTATGTGCAAAATCTTGGAGAACAATGTTGATGTTGGTTGATCAAAGAAATGTTGAAGATCTAATGGTGGTTGTGAATGTTAACAATACTTCGTTGTGCAAATGATGTTGGCTCTTCGATCCTTTTTTGTGGGGAAAGTGGTTTGTTAAATAGAAAATGAGATTCAAAACAAATGATTAGGATTAAACAATGTTGCATCAAGATCAACGGTCAAAAGGTGTTGAAAGGATTTAGACACGAGAATATTGTGCAAAGTAGCTTGCACAATTTGTGTGATTGAGGAATAGATTGGCTAGTTAGGAATTAGATTGATCAATTAGGATTTGGATGGCTTAGTTAGGAAATTGATGGCTTAGTTAGCAAATTAGATTGATTAGTCAACAATCGTAATTTGCTCAATTAGAAAGTGGGTGAGGAAAATTGATTAATTGATTTAATTAATTAATTCCTTTTTGGAGTTGAACGTGCCAATCAAGTTTGACTTTTGCAAACAAAGTTGCATTAGTTTGATTTGATTTTTGATAATTGATTTGAATAGTTTGATTTGATTATTCAAATTTTGGAGGGAAAGTGCCATAATTTTTTTATATTATATATAGTGGGGTCACAAAAGGGGACCAAAATTACAACGAAATGTACAACTCAAGAGAGGCCAAGCCTCACATTAGGAGCACACAAATTACATGTCAGAGACTATACAAAGATAAAAGAGAGAGACCAAGAGACTAGTGTAAGATATCATCAAGGGTGTCTACCCAGGCAGTCCACCCCTTAGATCCCTCCATCCAAACAATGTTTTTCTTCTCCTGGATTTGAGCAAGCATAAGGATTTGGTCCGTATTGGAGTTGTTGTTTTCCTTAACCTCTTGGTTCAACATTTTGCAAGTCTTCTTGAACATCTGCAAGTTGTCCATATGCTCCCTCCAAACATATCCATCCTTCATCTCATAGATGAAGAAAGTGGCATAACCCGTCTTCAGGAACCTTTTGATCTTTTCTTTTTCAATCATCATGGTATTGCAAACCTGCAAGAAGATTTTAAAGTATGTGAGTTTTCGAAAAGACTCAGTAAGAACCCTGGGGTTGTTTTGATATCTTTCTTCTTTTCTACATTTCCAAATCTGCCATAAAATATTAGAAGAGAGGATTTTCCAGAACAGATTAGTATCTTTCTTAAGCCCATTAATATGCCCAGTAACAATTTCAAGAATACTAAAATTCACAGGGTAAGTGATACCAAACATATGCCAAATTTCCAAGTAGCAAAGATGCAGTCAAGAAGAATATGTCTACTAGTTTCGGGTAACCTGCATAGTTTACAGTAGTCAGCCACAGAGATATATTTTCTAATAGGAGGTGATCAAGAATCAGAAGCCAATTGAAGCATTTCAGCTTAGGCTCAGTAGGGCCCTTCCACAATATATCAAAATATTTCTTCCAAGAGGAGACGTAGAGGGTGGAGTACGAAACATAATTGACATGATCAATGATGGCATTAGAATGCCCAATCACATTGTAAATGTTCTTAGCCTTGATTCTAGATAAAATGGTCCCATCCGGCCATTTACAGCTTAAAAATCTATGAGTCCAAATGACAAGTGGTAGGAAGGTCCTTGGAGGCCTTAAGAATCATATTATAGGTTTTCTTCTGGGGGGCGGGGATATCAAACTTTCTTCTAAGATCATCCCAGCTAATTAATCTATCTTGCTCAAAGAGGTCAGCCAATTGAGAGATGCCCTTACTAGACCAATGTCTAGCAGAGCAGCCTTGGGAGAGGGCGAGAGGTTTACCAGATGAGCATAAGTTCCACCAAATGGATCTTTCACCATATAGCTGATTATCATCATGGAAGGCCATGTTAGTAATATACTTTCTGACATGATCCCAAGCTTTCCAAATGGATCTAAAGACAGTCGATCCTTGAACAACAATAGGAAAGTTACCAATAATAAGATCATGAAAAGGCAGATTCTTCCAAGATTTTGCATTTTTGGGGAATCCCCTTTCTATATTGTTCCTAACAAGGATCTTCCAAGGAGCATTACCATCTAAAGAGTGAAAGATCCACTTGGCGGCAAGGGCAATCCCTTGAAGTTTAAGATTCTTCAAGCCAAGACCCCCAAGGAGCTTATTAGCATGGCACCATTCCCACTTAATAGAGTGCATTTTTTTATTGCCTTTACCATCAGACCAGAGAAACTTTCTGACAGCCTTTTGAATTTCCAAAATTTGGTAATTGCTAAACATCCAAGCAAAGGAATAATAGATATTATAGGAGGAAAGAATATTTTGGCAGACTTGAACTCTGTCGGCCAAGGACAAAGCTCTATTGTGCCACTTATCCAACTTCTTAGTGATTTTTTCTTTAATCCAAGACCACATGTCCTTAAGGGAGGGATCAATAGAAAAAGAAATGCCCAAGTAGCTCACAATTTTGTGCGAGCCTCCCCACAAAAAATCATAATTTTTAAACCAATCAGGGGGCTACTCCTCCCAACCAAGACAAATTGATTTGTGGTAGGAAAGATGAGCGCCAGAAATATTGCAAAGTAAGTTGAGCTTATTTTTCAGAGCCTCAAAGTTGTCAGCAATAGCTTCAAAGAAAATAGCCATGTCATCAGCAAATTGGCAGTTTATAAGCTCTTCATTATTAGGAAGATATATGCCCTTGAAAGCAGGGGAAATAGAGTTATCTCTAATAATGTAATACAGGGCTTCAGAGGCAATGACAACGAGGGTAGGGGCCAAGGGGCAACCTTGTCTGATAGATCTACCCAGGGGGAAAGAATCAGACAGGGAGCCATTAACATCAACCTGGGCAAAGGAATCATTGAGCAACATATTAACAGAGTTGCAAAAAACACTAGGAAATCCAAAAGCCTCAAGCATCATGGAGATGAAACTCCATTCCACCCTGTCATAAGCTTTTTCAAAATCCAAAAGAAACATAGCAGAATTTTGCTGAGAGTAGTTGGCCCAATTCATGGCTTCCCAACTGGTGATTAGATTCTCAAGAATATATCTTCCTTTAATGAAGCCGGTTTGGGTAGAACAAATAAGATTGGGCAGGATATTCTCAAGTATTAGAGCCAGGATCTTGGCAAAATTTTTATAAGAAACATTGAGTAGAGTGATGGGTCTCCAATTCTTAATGAGAGCTTTGTCCCCATCCTTGGGTATCAACTTAATAATACCCCTATTGATGGAGCTACCCAGAGAGCCTCTAGCAAGGGCTTCAGAGTAAATATCATGAAGATCTTTGCAGATCCAACTAATATTAGCCTTGTAGAATTCAATCGGGAGGCCGTCAGGCCCAAGGGCCTTGTCATTATTAAGGGAGTTAATGGATTTTTCAATTTCCTCCAAGGAGATATCTTTGGATAGCAGGTTAGCATCAACAGTGGATATCTTGTTAGGGATAAAAGAATGACATTGATTTCTAAGGGAGGAAGCCTCCTCTGAATCCTCAGAAGCAAAAAGGTTTTGATAAAATTTAGCAAAGGCCTCTTTGATGCTATCAAGGTCAGTTATATCATGATTATCAACTATAGTTCTCTCTATAGCTTCATTAGACTGCTTTTGCTTGATGAGTTTAAAGAAGAATTTAGATCCCCAATCACCAAACTGAAGCCAGTGGGCATGGGATCTAATCTTAGCGCCTCTGGTTTTAACCTGCTGGTGATGTCGAAGGGCTTCCTTAGCATTGACAACACGAGAGATGAGATCATAGTCTGAGGGATTGGCTTGGATGTTAATTTCAGCTTTCTGAAGGTCAGAGGAAAGATTTTTTTCAGTGAACCTATAATCTTTGGCCCTTTTTTGGCCAATGGTTTTTAACAGAATTTTCCAGGTGAGAATGTTCATGTTCCATCTATCCATGTGAGAGCTAGTGGGAAAGTTATTCCTGTTAATGAGTCTAATGATATGAATGGCAACTAGAGTATCCTCATCTTTAAGAAGACTAGTGTTAAGGAAAAACTTGTTATTGGAGCTCTTGCTGCTCATAGGGGAATTGTTAATTGTAAAACAGGTGGAGATAGGGTGGTGATCAGAGAGGGAAGTTGAGGTAACGAGGACAGAGTTGCCCAAGTTATCAGGCAAAATAGAGAAGAAATTCTTATTAGCATAGAATCGCTCAAGCCTAGAGTAGATTCTAGAAGGACCATGTTGGAAATTGCACCAGGTGTGCCATAAGCCAGGGTTCATGTCCTTAGTTCCAGCCAAGGGGTCAAACAAGTGTTTCGTATTTTTCATTCTATTCCTATGAATTTTTCCAGGTCTTTCCAAGCAAAAGGAAGGCCACCGATTTTATCCTCCGGGGATTCAACTATTTTGAAATCCCCTCCCACAAGCCACAGGATATTAGGGAGAGCAGCCAGCCAGACCCAAAGAATCACTCTCTCCTTGAAGTCATTCGAGGCATAAATGGAGCATATGCCAAAGATATTATTATTGAAATTGATAGTAACCCAAACCGCTCTGTTACACGGGGAGAGCCCATTGCCAGTGATATAATTCTTCCATTTCGTGTTAATCAGCAGCGCAACCCCACCCTTGCCCCTAGGGTGGTCAGTATAGAATTTAATGGCATCTTTCCAAAGGAAGTTAAGATTGGAATCAAGAACATAGCCAATAGCTTTAATCTCTTGCAGCATCAAGAAATCCATGGAATTGCAAGTATCTAAATAATGCTTGATGATAAATCTTCTGTCAGGGGATTCAAGCCCCCTTATGTTCCAAGAGATGCAGTTCATGAGGAAACATGTGGGGGAGGAAGCAATGATCTGCGGATCCCACAATTGGGGCCAATTTGCCATTAGGGATATTCTCTAGCTTTTTACAGGAGGGTTTTTTATTTTTGGATCCCAACCATCTCCCCTGCCGTTTAGATGTGGGGAGATCTCCTTTGAGTTCGTCCTCATTATCTGAACCATCAGGGGATAGGATATCCAAGTCCAAGGTATGCTTTGTGGAGAGAAATGCGGAACCAGAAGAATAATTGCAGGCAGGGATGACCTCGAGCAAACAGTCATCACCAAGCTCTAGGAAAATTTTATGAGGGAAGTTCTGGGGAGGGGCCGGGTTAATGTGGCTATCATAGATATCCTTGGAAATCAGATTAGATGGGGTGGAAGCGAATTGGGTTTCTTTTAAAGTGGTCAAGGTAGAGTTGTTCGTGATAGAGGTAGATAGAGGAATTAAGGACAGGGAGTCCTCAAAAGGGGTATTAGGTTGTTTATTGGTCTTTCGTCTACACTTGTTGGAGGTTTTGATCACAGTTTGGAATCCATCATTTTGAATCCCATTCACAAGGGGCAAGGAGTTAGTCGAGAGAGAGGTAGGGGAAGGGACAATAGGGATGGACGGGGAGATGGAGTTCAAAGCGAGGGGGGATTAGAGGGCTCATCACCATGAGGAGTTTTGTTCACCGAGGACTCCGCGTTAGGGTTAGCATAACGAGCAGAATTTTGGAGAGGCGAGGGCTTAGACGACACTAGTTTTTTCTTAAGGATGGGGTAGTCCTTCCTCAGATGCCCTTATCTTCTACATAAAAAGCAAGCATTCAGACCTCCGAGAATATCTATGGGACAAGAGAAAATTTCATCAAAAATGTTAATGTTAACCTTAGAAGGAATTTCATTACCCGAATTCATTGAGATAAGAATTCTGGCATCCATATGAGGGACCAATCTCATAGTGTCATCCATTCAGATGACTTTACCAAGTGGTTCAAGCAATTGAGGGAGGAAACGCTATAGAAATGGCGGGATCTGTTTAACCAAAATCCATTGAGGGGCAGAGAGGGCAAGGACTTCCTCATGGATGGCTTTAGGAGACCAAGCCAGGGTGCGAAAAGAGGTAGAGCCCACAGTCCAGTATTGCTTCTTAAGAATTTCGGCCTGGGATTCATGATTCGCAAAGAAAATAACAAACAGACTTTTCTGAATTTTTCTACAAAATGAAATATGGAAACCAAGTTTCAGGTTCCAATAGTTATGGAACCAATCATATAAAAATTTCTTGGGAGGACATTTATCCACTTCAACAGCAGAGAAGAAAATAGTAGAATTCCTTAGCCTATTTTTTCCTTACCAATTTCAACAAGCATTTCTAGATTAGGAGAAACAGAGAAAGGTAAGTGAGTAGCCCTAGTGTTCTTACTAGATTCGCAGCTTCATGAGATTTTGATAAGTTAAACCTAGCGCTCACGTCAATGGTAATACCAGAGTTAGCCACCGCCTCGGAGAATGATTTGGGTCTTGTAAGCAGTGAACTGCTTATGGGATTACCTATGCTCGGCGTGTTAGAAGCCATTGATGACCTTGGTTCAGCCGAAGAGGAATTAGGGGGTACGGCCTCTGCCGACCGGCAGAGGGAGAGGATGCATTCATAAATGCATTAAAGAAAAGTGAAAAAGAGCCGACTACACCTATTAATTCATCGGGCCAGGAAGGAAAATGCTTGTGCATTCAATGTGAATCGAGGAGAAAAAAACTCAACCACCAAAAAATACAAATCATGCCATAATTAAATTATTATGATTTAATAATTCAATTAACTTAGGGGAATAAGGTGATTTAGTGACATAATTAAATAATTGGCATTATTTAATCAATCAAGATGAAATAAAGTGGAATTAGGACTTAATTGAATAAATGTAATTTATTTAATTGGTTGAAATGATAGAAATGTGAATTAATTAAATAATGTTGTTTTATTCAATTAATAGCAGAAATAGGCTTTTCAGGACTTCATTAAATAAATGAAATTTATTTAATTAATTGGAAATGATGAAAAAGTGAATTAATTAAATAATGTTGCATTATTCAATTAATAGAGGAAATTAGGGTTTTGAATGTTGTTTGATGTTGTTCGATGCTGTTTAATGTTGTTTGATAGGTGTTAGGTCAAAATTACATATCTACACACATATTCGAGGAAATATACTGGAACCCTGCATGACCTTTGCCATTGATGTCAAAGGGGGAGAGATAGATAGTAAGAGGAATTTTTTTTTGTCAAGAACAATTTTATAAGGGGGAGTATTAACCTTGATAGGGGGACTATTCAAGTATTTTATATTGGGATAAAAATGTTTTTGATATGCATGTTGCCATCAATGCCAAAGGGGGAGATTGTTGGAACTTTGGGAGCCTAGCAACATGAGCATGAAGTGTATATAGGTTGATTTGGTGATCTAGTGTTGTCATTGACGTCAACATTGTGGAGACATTATGGGAAGCATATTTGGTATACAGTACCATCTATACTAGAAGGTGATCTATACCAAAAGTGTTCTTTGTTGATAATGTTATGATCTAGTGTGTTGGTTTTTAGGTCCGAAATTCACAACATGAAGAGATGTGACTCTTCTATATTAATCAAATTATTATGATTCATTCATACAACTATATTCAAGATCTTTGGAATTTTTTTGTTGTGTACAAAAAGTTATCAATGATAGAGTTCAACTCTATAAACTATAGTCAATTTTTTGTTCAATATACTAGTGTGGGAGACTCCACATTTTCTTGAGAAGGATGTTCTAATGCTATGGTTCTAAAGTTAGTCTCTTTGATGTTAAAGTGAAGAGAAAATGAAGTAATATCATATCTAGAAGGTGTTTACCTTGAGAAGTGTGTGTTGGATTGAAGTTTTTGTGATTAGGTCCTATTCTTGGCCGACTTAATACATGATGTGTGTTGAGAAGATTGATTATGTCTATATTAGTTGAATTTATTTCAAGTCCATGCCGACTTGAGATTGAGCAGTACACGAGTGAAAAGATGTTTTTCTTATATGGTGCCAACAAGAGTTATTTTTGATTGGTTTATTTTCTCTAATTAGGTTGACCTAATTGATGAGTGCAATATACTTGTATATATATATGAGACATTTTGGAGTTGAAAGTGTGTGTGAAGCATTTGAAAAGAAGATTGAGAGATAAGTGAATGTGCAAGCTTATATGATTTATCAGATGCGAGTAATGTATGGTGGGAGAAGTCAAGGATCAAAGAAAAATTCTTATGTGACTTCTAAGCAGGGTAGTACTTTATATTCAGAGCCTCATTGGAATTGAACTCTGCATACAAAAGGTGTATTTCATTAGTTCATACTTTTGGCAATGAGCCATATCTTTTTGTATCTTTGGCAATGAGGCATATATTTTATATTTTGGATGTAAGCCTTTTGAGGATAGTGAGTCTTGACTGTGAGCCCTATAATATATTGTATCCAGATATAATATATTGTGAAGTTTAATCCTCACCATGGTTTTTCCCATTTTGGGTTTTCCATGTAAAAATATGGTGTTGATGTGTTTTGTGGTTTCATGTTCCTTTCAATGTCTTCATTCTTGTTTGCAGTTATATTTGCTTTAATAATTGGATGGTTTGCAATTGAATGGTTTTATGGAATACTAATTCATCCCCCTCTTAATATTTAAGACAATCAACAAAGAGTCCCTTAGATGGTGAGAATATTGATAGGAATATTCTCCCATCGGCCATTGCATGTCATGAAAGTTTATCTAAAATGAAAAGGTCTTTGATGATAGGTGATGCAAGCACAAGATGTTGACATGTGACACAATCATAACCCATAGTTATTTTACTTCTCATCACTCATCGTAGAAATGAATTGAGTAGTGAAAGGTTTTTTGTAATGTGAAGGACTGTCGCGATGTGAAAGAACAACAAAGGACATTGTGCATCGTGAAAGTAAAATACAAATGCCAAATGATTATAGTGACAAGTGATGCAAAGAAAATGAGTTCATCACTCATCGTCGAAATGAGATCGATGTAAATTAAGGTTTCAACAATGGGCGATACAAAGACTTAAGCGGTGGTAATTAGCAGGTGCTTCAAAGTTGTTCATAGAGAAGGGGCCACCTAGGTAAAATGAAGAATGGGGACATTAACACTTTTAACCTAGGGACACAAGACTAACTAGGCGCAAAAGGTCAATGAGCGAATAGAACAAAAAGTGACAAGGAAAAAGCGAATAGAACAAAAAGTGACAAGGAAAAAGCACTATGGTTTTAGGAGGGTTTAAACCCTACATGCAATTCAAAACTCTAATCAAACACAATTGAGGAGTTTCAAAACCTCAAAGACCTAGTTTTATGAAAAATAATCATGGATTTCAACAGGATGCACACATAGGATCTCTTTGTTTGGATATAAATGATGTGCATCCAAGAGTGGCATAAAATATGTAAACATTTTGATGATTT
>VDFB02052088.1:0-23385 GCA_007258455.2 Sequoia sempervirens | reverse complement strand
AAAATAAATATATGACATGATCTATCAACCTAAATTTTATATTATTCTTGGTTGTGTTGTGAGAATCAAACCAAGAGGAATATGATTGTTGGCTAGTAAATATCTTATCTTAATTATAGTCAACTATAAATCTAAGGGAATGATTACTAAAGTTTACAGTTATATATTATTTATGTTCAATGATTGAAAAGCAAGAACATAATTAATTGTTTCCTTTTCAAGGGAATAAACTACATATAAAATAATTGAAAATTATAGCAGAGATCTATTTATGATAATGGTTTTTATAGAGATCTATTTATGAAGAGACATAAAAAATAATCTAAGAAACACTTTATCGCAAAACTTATGTAATATTTGATTATTTGAAGACTTTTAAAAATATTTTAGTTTCAATCTAGCTCAGAAAGACATCCTCCTCTCACTAGGTATAACCAAAGGTAAAAATCTCTAGATTCAAAAAGTGTCTAAATCTAGCCAAAAATCATTTCAATGTCATCATGCATTATTGTTATTTTATATTGGTGAGTTTTCCACCACAATTCTTTTGGGTACCTCTTAGAATATATAATGTAAGTTTTGAGTCTTGAAGGTACTATCCTTCCCAAAACAAAGTGTTTTTTAAATTGTTATTATTATGTAAAATTTCGCATAAGATATCCCGCCTCTACACACATCCCAAATGTCCAAGTTGACTTGGGTAGAGAATGTGCCTTTTATCACAAATCATAATAGAGTTATCATCCCATTAAAACACTTCTACACAAATTTCTCCATTCATTCAATGTACAATTGCTATATTAATGACACCTCGATATAATGGATCCAAGAGTGTGGAAGGATAGCATTTGAGGTTCAAAATAAGTGTGGTAAAGTCTCATAAAAATTAAAAAAATCATATCAATATTTTTAAGAGTTGTATAACATTGAATAGCCAACTAATTATATTAAGCCATTAAAATTTGAATATTTTCTATTTGATATTGCTTATAGACTAGTATTATATTGAAAAAGTAACTAAAAATTAATACATTTTGAAAGATTTTTTTTAATACAAGAAGAGATTAATTTTATAAACACACAATATTTACTCCTAATATATTTTGAAATTCAATAAAAATGTGTATATTTTACAAGAGTATCAGATAAGCACTAAAAATGTATATATCAAAGAACTTTGATGCCAAAAATTCCTCTTAGTTTCTTGAGATTAGATTATAAATTATGCATAAAGTTTTAGTTTTTAACAAAGAAATCAAGGTTATTGTAACTACACAATACCCAAAATAGTGATTGCCTAAGTTGATGAGATAAGTTGGTAGAATCAAAACTTTAATATAGTCAGTACTATTGTAGTAGCATATAGAGAATGATAAGTAATTTAAATTTTTTTAACAAGTTTAGTGAAAATGACTTCTTCCACTAATGAATTTTATAGCATTTTGAGTATGAACTTATCTCATATTACTTGATCTATGGACTTACATCATATTTTTTATTTTTTGTTGGCATGAATTGAGCTATGTTTATTCAAAATTAATTGGTTTATTTTTTATTTTGTGTACTTCAATTTAATGTTTGAAGATTTTTTTAATTTTTAATTCTAAGAATTTCTTTTCTTTTTCTTTTATATTTATTGTGAACCTTATATGTTGTATAATCTCATAGGTACAATTGTGGATGGGAGTTTAAAAAAATAAAATAAGTGCACTAGTGGCGAGCAATTTGGATTTGGAAGTTGGAATGTAATGTTAATATTCATATATGGTTCGTATTGTCATAACCCAAATTTATTGCATCTTTAACTATAATATGATAAATTGAATTATTTGGGAAATTCAACATGTTGAGTGGAAAATTTGATACTTTTGAAAAGATTGAAAGAAGTTGACCATTGTTGACTATGTGATCTTTTGAAATATCTTATATATTATTATGATATGAATGTTACTGATGAATCTTGGCAAGTGTGAGTGTGTGCAGTTGCACGATGACAGGTTAAAGGATGAGAACATGGGAACATGGTTGAAGTAGGATCGTTTAGCTAAATCGAATGGTAAGCTAGATGAAATATGGGTGCACACACCACAAATGGCATGATGACTTGCATTTGAAACTTCTTGCATATATAGAAGAACATAATTGCATGATTTGAATTGTCCCAACATTTGTAAATGAATGACTTGTACAAAAAGAAGACTAATGAATTCAAGTTTGAAATTGTTTACTTAAATTTTGTGTTTTGAGAATTTGGAAGAAAACGGAAGTAAGTACTTTAAAGAATGATTAAAAAGATTAAGAATTTCATTATATGAAATTAAGTAAAAGTCCCTTTTTGTACATATATATAGTATGCTCAAAATGAAATAAAACTCTTTATTTAGTTAAATGTTGGCATATGGAACCCATAAACCTCTATTGTATATATATATATAATGTATATATATATATGTATGTATATATATATATGTATGTATATATATATATGTATATATATATATATGTATATATATATATGTATGTATGTATATGTATATGTATATATACATATACATAGTTATATTCCTTTAATTTAAAATTTGATAACCTATATTACCCATGTCAGACTATTTGAATTCAAATGGAAATCATGAGAAAACCCACGAAGATCATGGTCTGCCTTAAGCATTAAGGTGATATTTGAATCATGAGAGTGGGGCGGCAATAATCAATGTTGGTTACCATTCAAAAATAGTCGATAGTGGAGGGCAGTAAAAGAAAGAAAGTTGCTAAACTGGGGGAGATATCAGTGAAACACTCACAGTGATCAAGTGGTG
Organism: Sequoia sempervirens; assembly: GCA_007258455.2. Lineage (NCBI taxonomy): Eukaryota > Viridiplantae > Streptophyta > Pinopsida > Cupressales > Cupressaceae > Sequoia > Sequoia sempervirens. The sequence continues at coordinate 20,569 of VDFB02052088.1, read as the reverse complement.
GTTTTGAAGCCTTAAAGGAAAAAGCTAAAGAAAATCTTTGATACCAGAGGTAATTGGGTGATTTTTCAATAAAAATGTTGCTCTTCATTCCATTTTACCATATTTCTATTTTCCTATGCTAAATTGAATTGCTATCATGTCGATTCATTGTGTTGAATGAGTTTTTATCATTGAGAACCCTGTGTATTATACTTGAGTTGCATATTCATTGGCTTATACACATGGCTCTATTGTTCCTATACCTGGGTCAGCGAATGCATGTAACGGCCATGGCTCATATGGTTGAATGTAATAAATATTGTAAGATTTAAGTCATTGGTCTAGTGTTTAGGAAGCATGTTTTCCCAGAAAAAATCTCTTCACAGGGCTATCGGGATTTCCCAATAGACCTATGAATAAAGCATTGTGTTGTGTAAATCAATGCCACCCTTTATGGGTAGGCCAAATCTCTCTCTCAGAATATTATGATGTATATTTTATGTTGCTTATTATTATTCTTTTAATGGTCACCCATTCAGGGCAAAACCATTACCTACAATTCCTTACATCGAAGGATATGTCAAAGCTAAACTTGATGTCTTGTCGTCTTGGGCGACAGTGGATCTTTGTCACCATACTATGAAATGTGTATTCTATTGTTTTCTTGTAGACCCAAGAATTAGTTTGTGTAGTGATTGCATGGTTTCATAATGCTTAGTCCTTAAAGGATAGAGGTTGAAAGATTAATTTGATATACTTAAATTTCTTGCATGTTATGTACAGTTAACCAACATTCATCACGAACAACTCTCAAGCGCCCTTGGGATGATTACCATATAGCCAAGGGTAGGTTCTTAAGGCTACGGCCTCGGCCACCCTATTTGAACAATAGTATGTCACTTTTAGAACGACAAAAATAATTCTAGATAAGTTTGAATGAGAGTTTCATCTCGAGCTTGAAGGATTTATATTGATTTCTAAACATTTTAGTAATACTATTAACAGTTAGCAGGCCATTTGAAATCTTTTAAATATTCCTTACAAAAGTTATTATTAGTCTTGTTGGGTCCTCTATTTGCATGAAAGTTTATATACATATGTTTAGAATGATATGTTTGTATCAACAAAGCAAGAGAAACTTGGATCTGTATCTTTAAATCATTTCAAATTGCATCGTTTCATTTCAAACTATAACAATTAGCTATAAACAACATTGTAATAGTGGAAATAGTGAATGTTCTATTATGATCTACACCAATGAGTTATAAATTGTGAGCGCTTTACTTGAAACAACATTGTTCTGTATTTGTTTAGCTGAAACAACTTTGTTATGTAAATGAATAGCTTGGAACAACATTGTATTGTGTTTGTTTAGCTGAAATAACTTTGTTCTATAAATGAATAGCTTGAAACAACATTGTTTTATATTTTCTTAGCTAAAACAACATTGTTCTATAATTGTTTAGATGAACAACATAATTTTGTATAAACATTGAACATATTAGCATTGTTTCGTAACTGTTTAGTTGGAAACATCATAGTTTCGTAATTGTTTAGTTGGAAACAGTGTAGTTTTGTACTATTTTGTTGTAACCAGTGTTGATCTATCATAATTAGTATGTGATCATTTGTGAACAACATTATTTTGTTATAAACTATGATTATTTAGTTGTAAACAACAATAGTAAAGGTGTGATTTCATTAGAACAGTTTGTTATCATAGCATGGTTGAAACAAACGACATAACAGTATGTAGGAAATTGTTCAATCAGATTTGTTCTTATGATCCTTATTTCATGTAAAATGATAGAAAAAATGATATGTTGAATCATTATTTGAAAGATAGAAACATGATCTATTTGTTTTAAATTCAGAATGTATGCACAAATTTATAACTTAAGCAAGCACATATATGTGTATGCATGTAGACCTTTGTCTGCGTACATACACATACTTGTGACATACCTTCTTTAGTTACATGTATTTCTTTATTCTTAAAAGAATACTTAGATGTGATGAAGTAATCTAGTGACATGTGCTTTCAATGGAAGGATAATGTTTGATCAATTTCCATTAAGTTTATTTCTGAATTATAAATTGAGTAGAACAACAACACCTAGTAGACTAGAGCTCCTAAGGGGAGATGTTTCTAGTAGGTAGTTAGTTGTTATGTGATAACTTGATGTTGGAAGTTACCTTCCAGGATGGGTGCCAAGATGGAGTTCAGAGAGTAGGTTTTCTTTACCATAACCTATTGTTTGTTGTTGCAACAATATTTTTATGCTTGGCTAAGCAATTTTGTTCATTATGTGTGTATGGACAATGTGATGACACTCTCTGCCATTCGTAGCATAGATCTTGCATTCTCTTTTATAACTTATAGATAGAAATGCATGTAACTAATGTATGGGTATGCACCAGATTCCACCTTCCAAATTGTTCTCTTGCTAAAAAATTTGTGTAGGGTCGGGTATTCTTCAAGTTGGAAGAATTTCAGGGAAGTGTAAGCTTCGTGTTTGGGCAGTAAAATGCTTCAACGATGTTCTCATCCACCAGTGGAGGTCAGCATCAAGAGGTACCTTAGATGTATCCAAAGACCATTTAGTTTATGATGTAACTTGATGTAAAACCTTTATGTAATATTGGTACATTTTATTGACTCTGTGGCCTTAAGAGCTAAGCCAGACTTGATATTGTAATTGACTTTCGAGTTGAATATATATACCTTTACTCATTTTAATTAGACATGTGTTGCTATGATTGACTATAGCTTCTTAGTTATGTCTTTTTAATTTTAATATATTCATGTGTCATTGCAATAATAATTATTTAAGTAATAATTTACAATGGGTTATTACATTTGGTATCAAAGCTTAGGGTTCAACTCTAGGCATTTTGAGTCTACCATAGTCTTGACTATGTTGGAATTGTGTGCCTCAATCTCACAGGCTGAAACCTCTGAGTAAGCATGGTCGTTGTGACTGTTGAGATGTTTGGCCGATCTGCTAGTTGATCTTGAACTATCGTTGTGACCTCTGGAATGTCTTGGCGATCGGTATAACCTAAATCTTTGGTGTAACCTTGGACAGTCAGAATGATGTTTCGACAACGGTAGGAAGTCTGGCCGATATCAGCGTGACCCTTGGTCTGCCTGGCCAATGCAGTAATCAGTATGACTTGTTCCTATCGGAATGTGTCCTAGCAATGGGAGATGTCTAGCCGACGAGATACTCTTATTGGATGTCAGGGAGACTCTTGGCGAGGGATGTCATCAGTGTGACTTGTTGTGTTTGGAGTGACCCTCTCCCGAGAGTGTTGGTATGGCCAACGGGTCTACTTTCGGTGTGAGTTGGGACTTTGGTGAAACCTTTCTCCGATGTATATTGTCTTGCCGATAAGATGTGAGTTGGTGCCCCCGTTGATTGTCGATGTGACTCTGGCCGATGATCTGCATCGGGGTGACTCAAGGCGAAAGACAGATCAGAGTAACATGAAGGCTCGTTGGAACTCTTAGCGAATGTGGAAGTCTCGCCGACGGGTGTATTGGACATCAATATGACTCCTTAACTCGTTATGACTCTCACCGAATAGCGATAGTCTCACCGATGGGAATGTTGATGTGGATGTGAGTTTTGAACATCGGTATGACCTCTCACCGAATAGCGATGGTCTTGTCGAATAGTGCTACATGTGGTGGTCATCGATATGACATCTTAGCGATGTGGTTTGTCTCGCTGACTCCTTTTGAACTCGGTGTAACCTCTTGCCGATAGTGATGACTCTTGGCGATATCGACGGTTGGGCTTTGTGGCATCGGGGAGACAAGGTTAGTGTCTCACCAACATGCGACACAGGGTGAACGTTGTTGACTGATTGGAAGACTGTCCTACATGGTGTGACTTGGACCTATCAGAGAGGGCAGAATGTGAACCATTTGTTGCAACCGTTTCTGCATGGAAGACGAACTGTTTGCGAGGAAATGAAAACAACTATGTTCTAGTGAATTGTTGTGTTCGAAATAGGAGAGTGATAGAGTGAAGGCCGAATGGTTGGCTGGAAGTTCGAGGTCATGAGGTCGAAACAAAGAAAAGATCTAGAGGCAGGGTTATGCTGCCAAAATCTCTCCTGATCAAGAATTGAATACCATGGTCCATCTCTCATGTCGGTTTGTACTTTATATTGTTGAGGGAATTGCAACAGTGCGAAGATTGTTTGGTTTGAGAGGTTGATCAAGAAATGTATAGAGGGAGAGTTTGCTACTAGGATTGTTTCCAAGATGAACAAGATGTAATCTCTAAAAAGGCTACGAGCCTGAAATTGTATTGTAACCTTTTGTCACCGAATAATACAATGGCTCAAACTTTGGAGGGTGGGGTTTTTTACCCAAAAGGGTTTTCCCAACGTAAATTTGTGTTCTAATTTTTTGTCTTATCTTTCATCTATGTTGGTTCTGTTTCTAGAATCTGTTATTGCTTGCTATTGAATTTACATGTGCTTCTCTCAGAAGGATTAATGTGGGAAATGAACTGTGTTTGTTTCCGCTTTAGGACATAGTTGTACATGTCTTTGAGGCAATCTAATCGGAATTAAAGTTACCGAAGGCACTACTGTTCTTGGAGGTTTCTCTGAGATGCCCTAAATTTCCCTTTCAAGTGGTATCAGAGCCTTCTTTTGGTTGTTGGTTCTGGGTATTTCTCTTGTGAAGATTTCTGAGTTTGTTAGGCTGGAGGAAATCTGGAGGAATTGTCTGATTGATTGATCCTTTGGTTAGTGGAAGTCTTACGATATTCAAAGACAGCATGCAGCTTGAAGGATGGTGAAGATGGAGAAAAGGGAGTTGATCATGTTGTTTTGTTGTGTTTTGTGTCTCCTGGTTGGTAGCGGTATAACCTTAGTGTATGAGGTGGATTTTCTTGCTCTGTGGTTGTGTAGCAGTAAAGCTTTCATATTGGGTGTCTGTGTGAGAGGCTCCTTGATGATATGGAGAAGCCTAGGTTGTTTCTCAGCCATGAGAGATGCTAGTATTTCCTGGTGTTGGAGGGCACTATTTCCTATTAACCTTGAATACATAAAGGCTATGGAGTTAATCATTAGTTGATTTGCAAGCTTATGAAATAGTCTATCTCTTTCTCAGATGCATGTACATGTTTTACACGGTTAAGCAAAACTTGTGGTTATGTGGAGTTGTTGTTAAGCTATTTTCTAGACCCTAGCTTTTGGGGTGTTGTTGGATGAGATAGTTGTAGTTTTGCATGCATGCTTTGTGCATGGTTTGAGGAGGTGTGATTTCTTCTCTCCCATGGGAGCACAATTTTTTCACTCACATTCTTGTGGTGGTGCTTGTGGGTTCCTTGATTATGGTGCTCATTGTGGACATGTTTGGAAAATTAGGTTTGGCGTGATCTGGTGTTTGAGTCATGTTGTCTATGTGGTTATTCTCTTTGAAATCTCATGTTGCAGTTTCCAATGTGATGATGGGTTTACATGTTCGATGTTTGTGATCTACGAGTTATGCAGTTGGTGGATTAGCTACCCATTGGCTGCAGTGAGATAACTTGGATGTGGACTATCTTTATCCACGAGGTTGATTCATTGCTGGTGCAAACTTGTTAGTTGGCCTTGTCTGTGGTCACTTGTGCATTGGTGTGATTGCTTTGAGATGAGAGGATGGATATTGTTGAGTACTTGAATAGTTGGTTATGGGAACCTAAAGTAGGTGGTCATGATGATTGGAGAGCTTGGATGTCACGTCTCAGTGGGAGCTTTAGCAGTAACTGTGGGTTCATCACATGGTGGTGAATGGTCTTCTTTAGTGTTGCAGATGTTTCAAGGGGGAGCTTTTAGATCCTGTTTCTGCAGAAGGTTTCTTTCGCATTTGCATGGACATTATTTGAATATGTGCAACATCTTGGATCCATGGAGGATGCTTGGAGTCTTTGACTGAGGTGTTGGTGGTGCTTGACAGGTGATGTTGGTTTTGAGTTTGTCTACTTTATGTCATGGTATATTCTTGGTTATGCACTGGAGTGTTGACATTGTGCATTATACTTGAGACCATGGTGAAGTCACTTGGAGCATGGTATCTCCTAAGGGGGATGTGTAGATCATGGTGTCATGATAAGTTCTTGATTCAGATGATTGGAGCTTTGACAGTGGTCTAGTAATTCTTTGTGTATTGGGTGCTTTGATTATTTGCTTGATACTTCATGATAGTGCAGTAATGCAGTTGAAATTTAGCATGAGATGATCGGTTGCTAGTACTCATGGATACATGAAGAATAAGGTGAGGCTATTTTTCTCTTATGAGAGAAGTGTTGTTGATTGGTATTCTTGATGAAGTTTTTCATCAGAAAGTCTGAGAAGCCTACACCTTGGTTGAACGTAAATTCAATAGAGACCTATGAGGAGATTGCTCTTGATTAGTCTTGATGAATTGTATATCTTGAAGGAGTATTCTTGTTCCCACTCTTGGTCTGCTCGGCAGTCTATCTGAGAGGTATTTGGCCCATTATATCTTTCAGATGTGTTTTATGTTCACTTTCATGATATGGATCTTGAATTGTTGTTTAATGGTTCTGGAGGATTCATAGTGGAAGATGTACAACTAGTTTATCTCCTTGAGCTTTTGTGTTATGTTATTTACTGATGAGAATTGGTAGGAGATGATGTATGGGCCGATTTCATGAAATGGGAAATGAAGTAGTTTGGTCTTCTTTGAGAGGCTTACATCCATGTTGATTACATGTTTTTAAAGTTGGTTTGATCTTGGTGATTGAACGGTTGGATGTTGTTAAGGATTTTCTTTTGGGATGTGAAGGAGATCATTCTTGACACAGCTGGCTGTTAGAAGTGTATGTAGGAGGATGTTCTATAGAAATATGATGTGCAGAGTTTCTCTCTTTGGTCTTGGTTTACCTCCTAGATGTTTGGTCTCACATTACATTGGTTTAAGGTTTGGTTGGAGCTATAGTGATCACTTTCTTGTGGTCATGTGTTTTTCACTCATGTTCATGGGTGATGACATGGAGGTTCTTAATCCTTTTTCCTTTGATTGCATGTGGAGAACTTGGGAGAACTATGATGACTTGTGGTGAGAGAAATGTTTCTTGTCACAGTTTGTTGTAGGTTGTGTGTATCATTGTGGATATTTTTGGTACTATATGGTTACACTTTCTATGTGTTGTTATTGGTAGACTTGGTATGTCTTTGATCTTTCAGATTTGGAATTACTCGGACAGTGGGAGTTCATGTTGTGTTTTGTCTTCTTCGACTGGTTGGCACTTGGAGCTTGTATTTGTTGTTATTGAGTTGGTTATGGTTTGGCATGAGTTTACTAATGCTGATACCTTTTAGGTATGTGGGATTGGATGGAATAGCACGAGTTGTGGGTGCTATTTTCAGTCGCGTGGGTTTATCAATTGGATGGAAGTAGTCAGTCTGATTGTTGTTCTAGCTGGTGTCTTCTATCTTGTTTTTGGAGAATTACTTCACTGTTGTGTTCTGTTTGAGGATTTGAATTTGATATTACTTTTGTATAGCGTTTGAGCATAGTGAAGTGGTAGCAGTATCCTATTGATGATATCATTGGGATATTTTTCTTGTGTTTGTTGGACTAGTGCTTATTCACCTTGGCTTGTATCTTTCTTCCACATGTGGCATGTTGGAAGATGACAGGGTTTGTTGCCTGAATGGTGGACATCTTGGATGTTGGTGCAGAATTCTTGATGGAGCATGAGAGAATGTTTGAGGTCTATATGGTTTCCTGGAAGGCTATGATCGGTTGCATTTCGGTTGCTTTGTTGGACAATGAGTTGCAATTGGATACCTGGTCTTTGTTGCAGATTGTCTGGTGGATTGTTATCTGTGGAAACTTGTTGGTCGGAGGTCTTGAGTGTTGCGGGGTCTAAACTGGTGGAGCTTGTGTGATCTTAGTTTCTGAGTGCTTTGGAGGTGCCTGTGTGATCTTCGTCAAGTGGGAGATTGTTGGAATTGTGTGCCTCAATCTCACAGGTTGAAACCTCTGAGTAAGCATGGTCGTTGTGACTGTTGAGATGTCTAGCCGATCTGCTAGTTGATCCTGAACTATCATTGTGACCTCTGGAATGTCTTGGCGATTGGTATAACCTGAATCTTCAGTGTAACCTTGGACAGTCGGAATGATGTTTCGATGATGGTAGGAAGTCTAGCCGATATTGGTGTGACCCATGGTCTATCTAGTCGATGCAATAATCGGTATGACTTGTTCCTATTGGAATGTGTCCTAGCGATGGGAGATGTCTGGCCGATAGGATACTCTTATTGGATGTCAGGGAGACTCTTGGCGAGGGATGTCATCGGTGTGACTTGTTGTGTTCGGTGTGACCCTCTCCCGAGAGTGTTGGTCTAGATGACGGGTCTGCTTTGGGTGTGAGTTGGGACTTCGGTGAAACCTTTCTCCGATGTATATTGTCTTGCCGATAAGATGTGAGTTGGTGCCCCCGTTGATTTTCGATGTGACTCTGGCCAATGATCTGCATCAGGGTGACTCAAGGTGAAAGACAAATCGAAGTAACATGAAGGCTCATTGGAACTCTTAGCGAATGTGGAAGTCTCACCGACGGGTGTATTGGACATCGATATGACTCCTTAACTCGTTATGACTCTCACCGAATAGCGATAGTCTCGCCGATGGGAATGTTGATGTCGATGTGAGTTTTGAACATCGGTATGACCTCTCACCAAATAGCGATGGTCTTGTCGAATAGCGCTGCATGTGGTGGTCATCGGTATGACGTCTCTCGCCGACTACTTTTGAAGTCAGTGTAACCTCTTGCCGATAGTGATGACTCTTGGCGATATCGACGGTTGGGCTTTGTGGCATCGGGGAGACACGGTTAGTGTCTCACCGACATGCGACACAGGGTGAACATTGTTGACCGATTGGAAGACTGTCCTACTTGGTGTGACTTGGACCTATCAGAGAGGGCAGACTGTAAACCGTTTCTGCGTGGAAGATGAACTATTTGTGAGGAAATGAAAATAACTATGTTCTGGTGAATTGTTGTGTTCGAAATAGGAGAGCAATAGAGTGAAGGTCAAGTGGTTGGCTGGAAGGTCGAGGTCATGAGGCCAAAAAAGAGAATAGAGAGAGGCAAGGTTATGCTGCCAAAATCTCTCCTGATCAAGAATCAAATGCCATGGTCCATCTCTCATGTCAATCTGTACTGTATATTGTTGAGTGAATTGCAATAGTGCGAAGATTGTTTGGTTTGAGAGGTTGATCAGGAAATGTATAGAGGGAGAGTTTGCTACTAGGATTGTTTCCAGAATGAACAAGATGTAATCTCTGAAAAGACTAAGAGCCTAAAATTGTATTGTAACCTTTTGTTGCTGAATAATACAATGGCTCGAACTTTGGAGGGTGGGGTTTTTTACCCGAAAGGGTTTTCCCCACGTAAATCTGTGTGTTCTGATTTTCTATCTTATCTTTCATCTGTGTTGGTTAGGTTTCTAGAATCTGTTATTGCTTGCTATTGAATTTACATGTGCTTCTCTTAGAAGGATTAATGTGGGAAATGAACTGTGTCTATTTTCGCTTTAGGACATAGTTGTATGTGTCTTTGAGGCAATCTAATTGGAATTAAAGTTACCGAAGGCACTACTGTTCTTGGAGGTTTCTCTGAGATGCCCTAAATTTCCCTTTCAAACTAGGGACAGTTGACCCTTGACCAAATTTAGTTGTCTTGAGAATTGACTGAACCTAGAATGAATGCAAACATGGGAAGGTCAAAGGTAGAATGAAGGAAATGGAAAACATTTAGGACCTAAAATAAGAAAGCCATAGAGGAAGAAAGCACTAAGAATGAGGTTCACCTAGAGATCCTCGATGAAGAAACTCTAGCTCAAGCCCTTACATGACTTAAGCTAGAAAGAGGCAAGAAGATTGAGGAGAAGTGAGTACCTAAGATCAAAAGGCTCTCTGCAATTAGGGACTGGCCTCTAGGGTGTGGATCCAATGCACCCTTGTTAACTAAAGAGGAAAAGGAAAGCCTATGTGCTCAACCATCCTCTTCTATGAAACTTGATGTAAATTCAAATGAGGACCTAGAGGAATGTCCTCAATTTGATGATAAGAAAACCAAATGATTTAACAAGAAGCTTTGTAAATAATATCTATTGTCGCATCCTTATTATAAATAAAACAAGATGATATTTTTGGTGTGTTCAATGAGGAACTCCAAAATATGTTTTCAATGCTTGTATGTGTATGTCCTTGATGGATGAGTGATATATGCATGTGTATGTAATGAATTGTAGAATTAGAATGTTTATTTGTAGAACCTAGTGTTAAGATGCAATAGACATGAAATGTGATGTAGGTTAATTGTAAGACATCATGGTGACCTCTAGGAAAGAGACAAGTGCAAGTGGCCTAGAAAATGGACCAAACAAGAGACTGGAATAGATTCTAGAGCCCCTGAATAGGAAAGAGGCTCGCATGGATGACCTAGAGAAAGAGGCTCGAGTGGCATGCAAGGATTGAGACCACAGGAATGCAGAACTCAATCAAGGAGATAGTGGTTCAGGAGCAAGCCCTCGAGGTCGAATTGAGGAAGATCTTGGAAAGGATCTCAAAAGAGTTTCCCCACCTAAGTTTGATGGCAAGGCTATCGGAGCAAGAGCGGAAGCATGGATTATTGAGTTGGAAAAATATTTTGGGCTTTGAAATGTTTCTTACCAAACTAAAGTGGCATGGGTGCAACATATCAGCTCTCAGGTGAAGCAGCGACTTGGTGGGATAATGAGAAATTAGAAAGAAATCTTCATCCTGTGAAGATCACTTGGGAACTTTTCCTTCAACCTCTTTGAAGAGATGGTTACCCCAACTTTTCTTCAACAAGAAGGTGACAAATTTTTAAAATTTAACCTAGGGGAACATGACTATGATTTAGTATTGGGAAAAGTTCACCAAATTGTTAAAGTATGTGCCTCGGTATTAGGGAGATGAACATTTTTGTATCCGAAAATTCATAATGGGACTAAGACCCCACATAAGTGCTGAATTGGATATGCATGATCCTCTTACCATGAATTAAGTCTTCCAAAAAGCCACCAAATAGGAACAAAAGCTACATCAGTTATCCAACCTCTGTAGAGATTCAAATCCTAAGTCGTAGTATGGGAAAAAGAAATTTTATAGAGGGGACAAGAGCCATCAAATCCATAATCTCAAGAGGGGAAGTGAGACGCAGGAGAGTGGTGAAGATGGTAACAATGCAAAGAGTAAGAAGGAAAACAAAAACAAGGGTAAAGACAACCAAATGTAGAAGGGATTCAAAGAGGACAAGCTAGGAGGTCGTAAAAGGCCTCATGATGGATGCTAATCCACGTTGCAGTGGATAACAAACAAATAGAGTATCAAGCCTCACCAATTCAGTTGACAGGTAAGCTCTATTGCTGAATTATCTCTATTTTTAATTGATACTAGAGCTACTGAATGTTTTATAGATCATAGAGTAATTTCCAAGATACTAATTAGACCTAGATACATGGAAAACTCATGGACAATCTAATATGATAATCAAGCAGATTGGAGAGTAGATACCTATCTCTTTTGCACTGAGTTAGAACTTCCAAAATTCCAAACCCAGATCAACCTATATGTGGAACCTTTAGGATCATATGATGTAATTTTGGGAATAAATTGGTTAACCGAGCATAAGGTAGGCAATTATCTAGATGATTATGGAAACCCAGTTGAGATTTGTGGAGTGAAAAGACCCTTAGAGCTTAGAAAAATTTCTACTATGTGGCTCAAGAAGGCTCATTGAAAGGGGTGCGCAATCTATGCAGTGCATATAAGTAACCCTGACAACAAGGAATCATATTTAGATGACTATCTTATTCTCAAGGAGTTCCAGGATGTATTCCCCGATGAACTCACAAGGTTGCCTCCAAAGTGAGATTTTGACTTCTCATTGACCTTGTACCAAGAGTTGAACCTCAATCTAAAGCACCTTATCATATGAACACCACCAAGCTCTATGAGTTGAAAGCTTAGTTAGTGGAATTTCAAAATAGAGGGATAATTAGACCCAGTGTGTCTCCTCGGGGAGCACCGGTCATATTTGTGAAAAAGAAAGATGGAACCTTACATCTGTGTATAGGCTATTGGATGCTGAATAAGGCAACCATCAAGAACTGGTATCCACTCTTGAGGATTGATGAGTTATTTGATCAGATGAAGGGAGAGACAATGTTCTCCAAAATTGATCTCAGGTTGGGGTACCATCAACTAAGAATTTGTTGGAATATGTGCCTCAATCCTTACTGACATGGAACTCCTGAAGGGAAAATTCATTGTGACATTGTTCATGTCTGGGCGACTAACTATTCTGAAGCTCTTAAAATGTTTATATCATTGTGACAAGGTTGATGTCTTTCTGACAAGTCTATCATTGTGACTATCACTGTTCAACGTGACCTTTCGACAAATGGAGATCTCTGGGTGACAAATTGATCTTGTCGGGCTAACTCACGGGTGTCGGGAGAGGTCCCAGCGAATGGTGAAAGTCTCACCGACAACATCTAGTCATCAAGGAAACACAAGGCTCTCATAAAGAATTCTTGGTGACTAATGTAAGTCTTGCCGTCGGGCTAACATAAGGATCGGGGAGAGTCTCAAAAAAAACCGAAAGTCTCATGGGAGATTCTCGTGGCCTTCGCGATGACAAAAGACTTCACTGAGAAGTCTTGGCGACTTGGATAAGTCAAGCCAAAAGTCTTTGGGTTAACTTTGGGCGCTCGGAGAAATGTCTTGGCGAAGGGCTTAAGTCTTGCCGACTCGGTAAGACTTGGTAATGCTCGATGAAGGTCCCATGATGAAGTCAGCTGACTCAGTAAGACATGATGGAGATGATGAAATGTCAGGCGAAAGACATGAGTCTTTCGACAGTATGTGACATTTGGGGTGACATGGGATGTTCGCTATGACATCTCAGGAAAACGGTAGATCATTCGGTGAAAGCTTTGTCTGTCGGTATGACATCTCACCGAAGAGCAATAGTCATGCCGAATGGCTCACGCCGGCATGACTTGAAGATTTTGATATGAGGTCTTGGCGAGATCGGTATGTCTTGCTGATGGTTTCTCTGAGTTTGATATGACTTGTTCCATTTCGATATGAGTCTCGATAAGAGAAACCTCTTGCCGACTATTGGGGACCGAAGTCGATATCGATAGTGAATACTTTGTGGCATAGGGAGACACTGTTAGTGTCTCACCGATATGCCAACAAAGTTGAACATCCTTGACCAGTTTGACCGTCCTATGTGGAGCCTCGTGGACCAATCAGAGGAAGCAATTTTCAAAAGGTTGGCAGTTAGATTTTTGCAACTGTAGCGACGCTGGAGCTGAACAACATGCAAGGGAAAAAATCAATTGCTCGAAAGGAAATTGTCTATGATTGGCAATGGCGGATAAGGATGCATAGAAGGAAAAAATAGAATGTGATAAGATTTAAAGCATATCGATTCTAATTTAAAGATACGATGAGTGTGAATCGAATTGTTGAGATATTTTATGTAACTAGATGAACAGTGAATGTAGCTACTGATAACTGATAACTAGAGAGTTGTATCTCTAAATTGTATGTAATCTTTTGTTACCGTAATATAAAGAGATTCAGCTTGGTGTGGTGGGTCTTTTCCTGAAAGGGTTTCCCACGTAAATCTGTTGTTCATTGTCTTTGAGTTTCTTCTCTATTTCTGTAAATCTTTCATGTGTGTCTTAATTGGATTGTAATTATAAAAATTAAAAGCATTGTCTGCTTACTTCCCTATGGATTTGACGTTAGGAAAGTTGTTTCCGCACTATTGCTTTCCTTACAAAATTAAGGAAGAAGATATTCCAAAGACCACTTTCCAAACTTGGTATGGACATTACAAGTTCACAAGGGTACCTTTTGGATTGACTAATGCACCAACAGCTTTTATGAACCTCATGAATAGTGTATTTAGAGACTGCTTGGATGATTTTGTGTTGATATTTATTGAAAACATCTTAGTCTACTCAAAGTCCATTGAAGAGCATTATAGGAACTTGAGGATAGTCCTTCAGTGGCTAAGTGAACAAAAACTCTTTGGAAAGTTGTCCAAGTGTTCATTCTATCAAGACAGGGTGCACTATTTAGGCCATATTATTTCAGCTGAAGGAGTCTCTATAGACCCTGAAAATATCGAGGCAATCATGGAATGTCTACTACCTCAGAGTGTGTCAGAATTTTTTTAGCTTCATGGTCCTCATAGGATATTATAGGAAGTTTGTGTAAGGGTTTTCCCAAATTTTGTCTCCTATTACAACACTCCAAAGAAAGGGAATGCGATTTGAATGGACCGAGAAATGTGAGTAGGAATTCCAACTCCTGAAGGAAAGGATCACAACAACACCAATGCTGACCATTCTTGATCCCAATGGAAGATTCATAGTAATCATAGATGCTTTAGAAGAAGGATTGGGAGCAATATTAATGCAAGATGGACAAGTGGTAGCATATGAATCAAGGAAGCTTAAGCAGCATGAGGTAAACTATGCACCACATGATTTGGAATCAACTACAATAGTTCATGCCTAATAGATGTGGAGGAATTATCTCTTGGGGAAGCCATTCAAACTTAAGACAGACCATTTGGGATTGGCATACGTTTTTACTCAACCAAACCTTAATGTGTGGCAGAGAAGGTGGTTGGAATTCCTTAGTGAGTACGACTTCAAAATTGAGTACATAGTTGAAAAAGAGAACAGAGTGGTCAATGCTCTTAGTAGATGAAGACATCTGACAACTATGGTCTCGACAAGGTCTAACTTGAGACAATAGGTGATACAACATCTGCCAGGGGATGAGCACTATGAGAGAGTGAAGAGCGCCCTAGCAGAGAACCCATCACATCATCGGTTTGAGGGGTATGAGATTGAACCAGATGGAATTTTGAGATACCAGAGAAGGATGTATATTCTAGACCTTGGAGAGCTGAGGAAGTTGTTCTTAGAGGAGGTTCATAATGCACCTTATTCAAGACACCCCAAAGTATCCAAGATGATTGCAAAATTGAAAACTTTGTACTTTTGGCTTAAGCTCAAGATGGATGTAGTGAGTACATAGCCAGATGCTTAGAGTGCTAGCGAGTCAAGGTTGAGCATACACACCCAGCTGGGCTATTGTATCCTCATGACATACCTAAGTATAAATGGTAGGTGATCAATATGCATTTCATACAGGGGTTGTCATTGAACAATGTTGATAGGTGTTTTTGTACTTCTCAACATAGGAAATGCATAAGTGTACTACCTCTCTTGAAAGACAACTTCCTACAAACAAGTTGCAAAAAATTATCCCAAGGTCTCTTAGGTGTCAGTTCATGACAATGCTTGGAATGTCTCAATTCGTTAGTGTGATTTGTTGGTAATCATAGGGCAACCTTACATATTGCTAAGTTGGAAGAAGATTGGACCTTAAAATGGAGTCTCTAAGATTTCAAGAGTGATATGCAATTGTTGAAAGTTTAGAATAGTCTCAACTCCATATGCAACATCAAATTTGATCTTTTAGTGATGTTGGAACTTTGCCTAAACTACTATTTCAAAGAAAGGTAAAAAGGGAAAAAGGAGAAGGAAGTTCCTAGACCTAAAACTACTGATGAATAGTGATAATGGAGGATGCTACAGTGGACAACCTTCCTATAACTAAGTTCCACTTAGCCAAAACACATAGTATCATGAAACTAGTGCTATCTTCTAAGGTCTATAGATTTTTCAACTGTTCATTCACCACAAAGCATAAATGAAAGATGAAACTTAAGTACAATAATGAATTTATGTTCAGATTAGCTTTGCATTGTTGTTTACCACCAATAACCAGCAAAAATCATGAACATGGAAAGTATCAACACAATAGCATTCTTTAAAATTAGTGAACAACATCACCTAAGCTACTAAAACTACTTGAAAAGAGCTAGAACAACAAACTAAAGCAATCTAAATCTATCACATTTGAGGAGAAGAATCATGCAACATGAGAGAAACTAAAGAATCCACAAAAATTAATGAATTTCTATTAAAAAATTTGCAACATGTCATTACAACAACTCAACTCTCTCTTTGAAAATAAGAGGAGACCCCTTATTTATAGTTTTCAAAAAGTGAAATGAATGGTCAGGATTGATTTACATTGTGTGGCTTAGATTCATTACAAGTTAGGGTTTCATCTACCCCCAAAATTTACTAATATAAAATACATTCTTTGTCATTTTGCCTATTTTGTCTTGTAGTGGCCTGACACTGTAGCACTTTTCTCTTGTAGTGGCATGCCCTTTGCCTACAGCTATATTGTCAAGAATTCATCTTCTATTATAGGTTTCCCTGCATCCTTTTCGAGAGTGGCATACTCCACAAATTTTCCAATCAACGCCTGGAGCTTGTCCCATTCAAGGATATTAGATTGGAGATTCTAAAATTTAAGTTTCTTAAACCTCTCAATAATCTACTCCCAATGCTTCATGTATTTAGGCATGTCCCAGATGACCTGTTCCAATCAGATGAATTCCCTTGCAACAAAATACATGAAGTTTGACGATAATACATCGACTACCCCTTGTTCCATATTCTTGTGGAAGAGTGGCTTGATCTTCTCAGGGTCTAATTCTAAGGCAGCCATGTCATAATCAGTCATCATCTTGAGATAGTCTTCATTATCAATTTGATTCTTTGTAACCCATTAGAGGTCGAGCTCAACATCTAATACGACTCCCTTCAATACCTCCTTTTGATGATCAAGGCCCATTTTCTAGATCTCTACGAGTCAGTGGTCATCTTTAACAAGCGCCAGTTCTTTTTCCCATGTCCCTTCTGGCAGCTTAAGCATGCTCTTGATCTTAGGATATGTAATCCTATAGAGTTCAATGAACCTATGGTGCATCTTTTCTATGTCTATAATTTGCTTTTGTAGATCATAAAACTTGTTTATCATCTAGGAAGCATGTCATATTCCCATGTCACCATTGTATAACATCCATCAGAACCAATCTGTGGTAGCCTTGGACCAATTCTTCATCCTCTCCATCTTGAAGAGCTCATATTGAGAGAGAAGTTGGGGCATAGAAGATGTAGTCGGGGCTTCCTCAGTTGACTTCCATTGCTGAATGTAGGCAGTGAGGTTCACCACTTGTGCCTTTAACTCTTCCTTGGAAGATTGATCTTTACTCATATGTTGGACAATTATATCCACTGATCCCTAAAATTCATCAATCTTCTACTCCCATGTAGTAGTGCCTAAGTTGATGGTAGAGACATTATAGCTAACACCCTCTCTTTTATCTATCACTAGAGTGTCTATCTACACAGTCCTCGATCCTGATGCATGAACTATGATGCAGGAATGTAACCTTGGCTTCTTTTCTTTTGGTGTCTTTGTTTGTGCCCTAGCAAGTATAGCTTTGAGTCGAGACTTTGGATTGGTGAGGACTAGTGTCCTCTTTTATAATTTCTTCTCTAGCCAATTAGACATTTGAGGTTCCCCTTTGGGTGACTCATGGTCACCTTCCTCCCTTTGCTCATATTGGGGTTGCTTTTCCTCGTGACCCGAGGTTATTTTCTCTTCTTCCTCATCTGAGTCTTGAATCAATATAACCTTCTCCTTATCCGACTCAGTGGGAGAAACGTTCTCCGCAGTGACACCTTATGTTTGTGGTGCCTCCCTCGTTTCTTCTTTGAGCTCCATGTGAGGCTCTAGCCTGGGACTTTGCTTTGTTTCAGCTTCACCTTCTTCTTCCTCCTTTTCCTCTTTCTCAAAAAGTACTTCCTCTTCTTGAATAGGACCTTGGTCTTGCCCAATTAGTGGAGGCCCCTCAAGTACCTCCACATTAACTTTTGTATTTGTCTCTCTCTCTTCAAGAGGTTGCCCCTCTGATTCAACTTCTTCTCCCACATCCTTGAGATGTTGGGAAATCTCTTCATCAAGCTCCTGATCAATAGTCTCTATGATGTATCTTTCATTAAGAGCTTTAGTGTCCTCTTCCAAAGATTGTGACCCTTCTTCATCAGTTGCCACCTTGTCCACACTTAGGCCTACTCTGCCCTTGGGGTGTTCAAAGTAGTCATTGTTGAAAGGATCTTCAAGTTCTTCCATTATCCCCTAAGCAACTTCCCTCTATTGCTTCTCAATTTCTTCTAATATTTGCATGGTTGCCTCCATCCTCGGTGGCTCTATGGGTGGTGGAGGAATAGGTAGGCCAACAATGATCTTAGCCATCAGGGCTTGGACAATGGGATTCAAGATTACTCCTGAGAGCTCTACAAGTACTTCTTGCATATATTTAGCAAAAGCATTAGGCAAGGTAAGAGGAGGCATAGTGGTCATGGTAATGGAGGATACGCAGTGGAAAGGGTAGGAAATGGCGGTGGTAGTGAGGCTGATGATAATGGGGATGTCATGGTTGAAGAAGAATCTAGCACCATAATGGGGGTTGTTAGAGAGGCAGAATTGAGGTGGATGGATATGTCCACAACAGGCGAAGAGGAAATTGGAAATGCCTGAGAGATATGGGTGGGGGAGTGGCAACAACGATGGTCATGGCCAAAGCAGAGGTAGGTGGTGACTTTGGTTGCTCAGCCTCTTCTTCCCCTTCATGTTGGGGATCCTCCTCAATTGTTGGCATTTCACTTATTCCTCCCAATTTCTTCACCTTCTTTGAGGTCTTTCCTTCTGAGGCCTTCGATGTATAAACCTTATGCTTAGGTTGGTGCTTAGATACCTCTTTTCTCTTTCTTGACCTTGTTGCTGGAGGATATTTGGGGGCTTCTTCAGTTGGGGCAGCAGTAGCCCCGCTATTTGTCTCGCTCTTGATCTCATCTTCAAGCTCACCATATGTCAATACGGCTCCTTGCAACTTAAGCTAAGCAATTTGGGAATCAACACAATCGTCACAATGTCAAGGTCATTGACCTTTTCTTCACTCCAGTCTATTAGGGGAAGCGGCAAGTTAGCAACTGCATTGAATCTGGGATCCACGAGGGTGTCCTCCTCTTCCATGATTTGATCTAGTACGAGGGAAAATCCTGATTGACTTAACAAATTGGGTGGTCATCCACATATAATGTTGCATGCATACTTCTTTGTCATCAACACAATTGCAATGTGGGGCCGGTGAGTAAAATCTTCCCAACCATCTTCTTCAATTTTCCATATGGATCTAACCATGGTTGAACTATGTAGTGATCCAAATTGTACTCTATTATCTCCTTCTTTGAATATTCTATGCACTGGGCCGTGAGGATAGAGTACTATGAACAAGAGAAAATACGTGTTAAAAATGAGCAACAAACAAAAGAGTGCAAACAACAAATATAAACACCCTACATCTCAAGATTGGCCTAGTTGGATTCAAAAACAAAGTAAAGATAACAAATTGAGTTGATTTTCCTTGTCTTGAATCGATCCTTTGGTTGGTCCTTCAATCTTTGATGTAGTGTATGCTCCTTTGATGGCAAGAGATACAAGTGTGGGATGCAAGATGAATGGAAAATAGGTGATAATGCATGCAAATGCAAGTATTTGCCTAAGTATGGCTCAAGAGCAAAATTTGCAAGAGTTTGGCTAGCACAATGATCTCCTCCCTAAAATGAGAGAAAAGAGGGGGAAAAAGTATTTATTAAATTAAATGCTTTGGAAACCTTATGTAGGATATGAAATATTAATTAAATGAATGATTTAATTAATACCGGCAAGGAGGATGAAGTAGATGAGAAAAGGGATGGTTAAGGAGACACCTTTGACCATATGGAAGTAGTCAAATTTAGATGTCTACATTTTTCGCCTCTTCGAAACACTATTAGGATAATAGGGTTTAGAAGAAAATATAATGCAGATGACTCTATAGAGGAAGCAAACAAAAAAGAGATGCCCCAGCATGGGAGAGTTTGTATGAGCTGCCCAAACAGAGGGAAATTAAAGGGGATGCCCCAGTCTCACAAAAGAAGGTTTATGGCGACAGATTGGGAGAGAATGGTAGGTAATGGTAGGGTATGCCCCCTCGAGAAGGCAGATGGGGAAAAAGGGTCCCGAGCAACTTCTCGAAAGTATCGAGTGGTATATGTTGTTGGAAAGAGCACAAAAAACCAAGAAGGTCGACGTTTGAACAAAGTCAAACGAGTATATAGTGTGCAAATGGCGGCCCCGGGAAGATAGAGGGTGAAAGAATTAGTTAGGGGAAATTTTGGGTAAATAAAGGAAAAAAATTCCCTTTATTTAGAAAAGGAAAAAAGAAGGGAAAAAGGCCATAAGAGGTAATTTTAAGAATTACCTCTCCTCATTTGGACAGCTGTCAAGTGAGGAGGAGAGGGAGAAAAGGAGAGGCCGAGAGTGAAAGTGCACGATGTTGGAGTACGATAGTGACATCATCCACCGAGGGGACGAGAGATGACGATTCTTCAGTGAGTGTGTTGTGCCATGCCAAGTTAGCTCCAAACCCAACTTTGTGATTTTTGTCATTTCATTTAAGTTTTTCAAAAAAATTGAAAATATGGGTTTTGTTGGGGGAAGGGAGAAAAAATGGGTAGA
>VDFB02052087.1:0-13931 GCA_007258455.2 Sequoia sempervirens | reverse complement strand
CCTCTTTTCTCTTATAAAAAAGTACTTAAATTATTGAGACTTTATAAATCCATCATCAGAGATGAATTTTTAACATGCCAACTCCCTTACATCATTGAGGTTATCTATCCCCATTGCTACTTCCAATATGAACTTTTATTGGAGGAGTCCAACAAAATTTGGTCTTGGAGGATAGGGCATATACTGTTGGACTTCATCAGTGGATATCTAGGCATTTTCATCCTCATACTGATTGAGGGAGTAATCAACCAACAATGGTGGTTGTTAAAATTCTCATCCTTTTTTGTGGTTGTTCCCTTGGGGGAGAATCCACATTGATTATATAAGGGTGAGGAGAGAGATAAATCTATGGTGGATCTAGTTTTACATTTTCTCTAATAATAGGCCCTTGGGGCCTTTTGGCAAAAGGATCAGTTCTAGGCCGTTGTGTTGGTTTTTCCTCAAGGACAGGGGATTTACCAACAACTCTATCAAAATTGATCAAAACTACCTCAATCTTGGCAATTGGATTTTTAATTTTAAGGAATGCCCCAAGGTAATTTTTATTCTTTGATGTTCTAATAGCTTTTGATTTAGTAAATGTAGCCCATTTTACTCTTTTTCTAACTGCTTCATAATCATCCTTACAATTCCATATGACATCTTCGATATAGTAAGTTTGGTGGGTGGAAGATGACCTCTTGATTCTTGTCATAACCAGGTGTATGAATCCCTTAGGATCAAAATACCTGATACTTTCCTAATGTAATTTATAATCCTTAAGCATCTCCTTTAGTCTATCTAGACCATCTCTAGTTGAAATGAAATAAGAAAAAGCAATAGTGTAAGGGAATAGTGATCCCCTTTTCTATCTCCTCAAATGAAAATTATCAGCTCCATTCAACTACCATATAATTTCCATAAATGCCAACCTAAATGACACACAACTGGGTAGCACATGGGGACCCTTAGGACACCCATATATCTTGATAACAACAAAATTATTGTAAAAGTAGTACTCCCCCCACTTATGTTGCGCTCCCAATTCCGGCCTTCTATATTTTGGTCTAAATAAATACAAAGTCACCTTAATCTTACCTCATGTACTCCTAATCTTGACAGGATTTCCCATACAAAATAGTTCTAAAAAATAACATAGTTTGAGTCATCACAATCTTTGTCCCAGATGTGGATCCAACATTTTAGAGAGAGAAGATCCCCCTTCTTATCTCTCATGTTAGGTTTCAAGGCTTTATTCCAATGATCTTGTCCTTCATATAAAAATATGTGACATATGAGAGAATACCATCTAATGTTTACCTCCTTGATATCCTTCTTAATTTCCTCAAATTGCTTGTGAATGGCCTTGACTATGAAACTGGCATAATCAAAATCACTATTGACCAGGGGATTTAGTATATCAATTGCCATGTACATAAGAGGCAATTTCATTTTCAGCTATGCATCTCCCCCTAATACTTGACACATTACAAAGTATGTTTTGGTAAAATAGTCCTCGAAAGACTTGACATCAAAAGGCTTCAATTCACTTCCTTACTAATCTTCCATTGAAACTCTTTTTCCTAAACTTTGGGAGCCACTACACACTGAAGTTTCTCTTATCGTGTTAGTACTTTTTTCTAAGAAAATTAAGGTTTATAGCCTTATTTACAGGCATATGGAGTTGGAAGACTTAAAAAATAAACCTTTTGTTAATCTCCATTAACTCACTTCCATCTAATGTTCGAATAAATCTAACATTCTCATCATATCAGGAAGCTATATCTTTGATGAATTCTACATATACAAAAAAAATTGGGACAACCAATTTCCCCAAGTCATAAGTCTAGACATTAGAGATAGGGGTACAATAATTTCTTTTCCCATACCAATGCAAAATTAATTCCCACACAATGACTTTGTCATCTTTTTCCTTAATCTTAGCATCCCTACACTCTCTAAATTTATCTATCATACTGCCAACTACACTAGGGCCATGAGAACTAATATGATTTTTTGAGGAACCTGACACCTAGTCCAAAATATCCTCTTCAAGGGATCTTTTGGACATAGAGGGTTTTTTCACTTGACTTATATTCCAAATTGATTTTAAATACAAACTTTACATGATTTTTTAAAATTCTACAATCCTTTATATAAACAAGTCACACAAAATTTGGTCTTGAGTTTCAAGATTTCAATAATTGTGAATTTTTCCAAGGAAGACATGCCTAATTTTTTATTTCTCCAGAGCTCAAGTTGATGTAGAATGAACAAGCCTTTGTGGATTTTTCTATTATTTCGGATAAGTGAGCAATAAGATGACCATTTACACTAAACTAAAATATTTATGAATGTAATTAACTCAAAAATTGAACCATCATTCGTCACATCCGCCATTACTCCTTATTTGTGTGAGGGTAGTTCATTCATCTACTTGTTTATCAACTTTAAATGTGGGTCATCCATCTAGAGGGTAAGTACAAATTTCAATGATGAGTAAAGCCTTTATTCACATGGAGAGTACACAACCTTCCCTCCCACAAATAGAATCATCCACACAAGAATGCCACCATATTGTTTCCTTTCGTGATTTTGCAACCGAGGAAAGGACGTGTCATTATGGGCATGCAGACTCATGTTATCCCTTTATCTCCCACCACGTGCAAACATTCCATGATGCTTATATGCAAGAACCTTTAGGAGGCTCTTCATATAATAGAATTCATCTCAACTTATGACACTTTCCATCTTCCACAGTTCCATGGTCCCCTTTCCCTTTAACAAGATTCTTAATGCGGAAGCAGAGAAAGTAGTGGGGACCACTTCTTCATGAGCAATTTAAGTGAGCACAATATAACATGTGTGGAATTAATCTTTTAAAGTGGGAATTTAAGCCAAAGGGGCAAGACAAAGCATATACATAGAATGTAATTTAAAAGCAATAAGGCCAATTAAGTAGTAGAAGATGTGGTACCGATAAATGCACATAACAAACACAACTTAAGCAAAGGGAAACCTAGGTAACTAGTCAACAAAAAAATACAACAAGAGTGCAAGGGTTTAGGAAGGATCTAGGGTTTAAGGCAGAGAAAAAGGTTATAGGATCCCTCAAAAAGAAAATTTTGCACCCCAACTTGCACAATTGAGAAATTTCAAAGGACTAAAAAAATCCACATAACCATCAAATTTTACAAGTACCACCAAAAGAGATGTCCAATGTGAAAAGAAATTGACAAATGGAATGCTAGAAGGGACTTAAAGTTATAATGTGGTTGTGACTAGGTAGCATAAGGAATAAAACAAGCACAAGTAATCAATAGTAAGCAAAAACTAGATGCCTATAAGATGATGGTATTCTTGGAACTCAAGCTATAAGTTTAAGTGAATAAACCTAGAAAAATAGTCAACATTAAAATAGGAAAATAAAACAAAAATGTGCAAAAAGAAACATAACTCATAAGAATTAAGCTTTTAACAACAAAATATTGAAAAAATCAACACAAGATTCAACTTAATTATAATAATCATTCCCAAATTTTTTATGTGACCAAGACTACCCATCCTCCCTCACAATTTTTTCCCTAACCTTAACATTGAAAAACATTGGCAACTCTCGAGAGAAATTTATTTCTATTGCCCCTAAAACTCATCTAGACATGCATTAACTTATATGCCCCTATATTGGTAGAGTGATATTTTTCTCTTACCCCATGTCTCCATGCTAGTTAAACCTACTTTCTACTTAGAATTAAGCAATTAGATGTTCCCATGGAAAAAAATTATTTATGGGAATAGGATAATTTGGAATCTTTTCCTATTTTTGTGAAGTAGCAACTGCTTAAAAATTGAAAATAGGCTGTGGAAAAACATGGGGGCTAAAAATGCATGTGGCTCCACAAATCTCTTTTCCTCCCATTTTACATTTTCCTCCAATTTTTCCCTCTAGTTTTTATTGCATTAAATATTATTACTAGTTGAAAAAATCAAATTTAAATTGTCTGCTTAAAAATAAGCAAAAAAAGAAAACACGAGGCCACCAACTCCACAAAATGCTCCTTAAACTGTTGAATAGTGTCTGCTAGCCAAAATAAGCTAAACAGCAACATGAAGACATGCCCTTAGACTTCTTGTATACCTGAGGGCATAAAAAGAGGCAGTGTATTGTGCAGGGTATGTGACCCTTTCCCCACCTAATTTATCTATGCATACATACACACAACCCAAGCAAGTGTATCGTGCACGGTACCTCGACTTTCACTTCTTTAAATATCGACAAAATAAAATCATATTGCATAGTGGTATTGATTCTACCTATTTACTTAATGTTGAGTGAGAATGCTTGCAACTTGGTAGTGAAAGGAAATATTTTCAGATTTATACTGACGAAGTGTGCAGTAAAAATCTTTAAAGAAGATTCATCATCAGAACAACTTTAATCTATTTTGAAACAAAAAAGGGAGAGGGGCCTATCATGGGTAGGGTAACTTTGAGCGAGGGGTACACATCATCAACATCTGAGTCAGAATTTTTTTTTTGCCACATCTCTTGACTGTCAAGCTGGAATCCCCTCATTTTTTCTAGTGAAAATTGGGCACGTTTATCATTTTTTTCAGACCATTTTTCAAAAACCACAAAAAAAGAGCCAAAAAAATTGATGCACCGATAGTGGATCACTTTCATGTAATATTAGTATGCTGATGTGGCATTACATGATTGGTCAATTTGTGTAGTTTTTGAATTAAAGTGATTGGCAGTTGGATATTAAGTGTAAATTTATTGACACTTTTATTGCCCAAAGCTGGACCCAAGGCTGTCCAAGTCTATACCCATGATTGGTGCCTATCCCATGATCGGCTCCTCTCCCTTAGAAGATTAGTGTTGTCATATCATCTCTCATATGTATGTTGTCAATTCTTTATCAGACAGTGAACTAATCTATTCAAGAAGGTTCATGGAACATGTTTTCTATTAGTCAAAGTAGATTAATATTTAAGTAATTTACACGCCATATGAACACGTTTACTATCAATCAAAGTAGATTAGTACTTGAGTAATTTACATGCCATATTTTCAATGTTTCAGACAAATGATTAGTTATCAATTATTAAGGAAAAATTGGTTGTGTGAAGTTTCTCGAGTCTTTATTTGCCTTTAAATAAAATAGCAACTAGATTTGTGAGATTTTAGGTGTCTTTCTAATTCTCTCTTTCAAATTTTAAAGGTTTTTGCATGTTGCTTTAGATCTTCATGAATAATTAAGACAGTAATATTTTCTTTTGTAAAAGATCATATTCTTAATTAAATATTCTTATATTGTTTCTTGTAGATGAGTTTAGTTTAGGTTCTATTTATATGCACTAGTTATGCATTTTGGGTTATTAGGTTTTACATGAGATAAGGAAAGAATAAGATAATTAATTTTTAGGAATATGAATTTGTTTTGTATCTTTAATTGGTATGTGTAATCCATCATTGATCAACTCTAGAGTAATCTTTAAATCTACACAATTTATTGATAAACATTTAAAACTTTTGTACTAAAAAAAAAAATTGTGTAATCTAATTAATTTTATTTTCTTTTTAATTATCTTGTCAAAATCATTAAAAGTACCCTCTTAGTCTTAAATGAAATTGTAGCTAAACTGGTGGGATTTTAGGTGTCTTTCTACTTTTGTATTTCTAGATCTTGACATTGTCACCTAAAAAATTAAGGCATTGATCATTTTTTAGTAAAATGGTCACATTCTTAACTAAATCTCTTCATATTGTTCCTTTTAGGATAGCTTAGATTAAGTTTTACTAGTATGCACAACTTAGTGATACATTCTTCTACTTAACCTTATAAGAGTCTACATTTGTTGTCTATATTCAAAGAGATATGCATGTTGGATTGTTAGGTTACACATGAAGTAATGGCAACATAAAAAGACCAACCTTTGAAATATAAATTTACTTTGTATCTTCAATTGTATATTTAACTCATTATTGATGAACTATTAAGTAATCTTTAAATCTACACAATCAATAAACTATTATCAAAAATATTTATCAATGAATATTTAAAACACTCGTTAAAAAAAGACTAAACTATATAGCATAATTATTTTTTATTTATTTATAATTATCTTGTCAAAATCTTTAAATTTTCCCTCTTAATCCTATATATATATATTAATGCTAGTCTAGTGTTTTCTTTTTCCCTGTTCAATATTTAATGATGCACATTCTTTTTTCACAAATTCAAACCTTTGTCTATATGGCCAATGAATTTTTTGTTGCGATGTGAAGCCCAACGGTCACATGACCGTTTGTATTCTTCCATCTCTTCGTATTGAAGAGCTTTGTATAAATATGTGGTAGATCATGTATTGTATGATTGGTAGTTGATAATAGATCTATTCCCTACTTGAGAGTGGATGTAGGCAATTGTTGAACCACTATAAATTCATGTCTCTGATTTTGTTCTTTATTTTTCTGTTTTATTCCATTTCTTTGCTTGTTTAATATTTACAATTGGCATAAAAGCTTTGGTGAAAGTTGTTTGGAAACCGTGAATTTCTAAAAAATGGACGTAGCAACTTTGGATGATTGGGCCTGAGCTCTCATGTCTTGGTCCTATGGCTCTAGAGAATTTTATGATGAAGTTGTTCATCCTACTGAAAATTCGCCATCATTTGATTTCAGGGCTGCTCGAATGAAGTTTCTGGATGAATTAGAGGCTAAAACTAATTTTTTTATGGAGGATTTCATAGGCATGTTGGAATCTAGTGGTGATTGCAGAAGAGGAGTTGATGGGGCTCTCGATGACGAGTACTGGTTTGAGGATAGGGCACCTCATGTAGAAGATTGGGCAACACGGAAGAAGAAAGTGTCTTTTGCAGAGACTATTGATATTATTTATTATGAAGAGGAATATGACAATTTGAAGAAGAGTAATAAATGTAGAATAAAGAAGCGATCCAAAAGGAGAAAGAGAGCAAGAGAGGAACAAGGGACAGAGGAACTAGATGAGGGAAGATCTGAAAGTGTTTTGCAGATTTTTTTGGAGGAGAATGAATCTCCATGTGATGGGGAAGTATCATGGGATCCAAGAGAAAATCCCATGCCCAAACTTGTTGCGGATTTAGCATAGGAAGCTAGAAATGGCATTATTGAGAAATTTCTTAACCTTTTAGAATCTGATCAAAATTTGGTTGCAAGACAAGAAATTGCAGAAGAGATGAGATAAAAGTCAGGAATTGCCTTAGAAGCTAAAGAGTTTTTTGGGGCAGACAGAGATAGATTTGAGGTGAAGCTTGATAAAATGGAACGATCATCACTTGATGAGAATATCTTCTCAGACATAAATGCCACGGATGATGTTGCAATAGGTGTCGCTTTGCTCACAGCCCCTTCCCTGCCTGAATTTATATTCACAGCGATGGCGAGCTAGTGTAATTTGGGTGGTTTTTGCAATTCCAGTCCCATAATGGCTGACACATTCATTGGAATTTTGAATGCCCTAGATATTGTAGCACATCTTCTGACAAAATGGGGTTTGATAGACCTTGACGCCACTTTGAAGGTCCCCATCTTGCAGATTGTTTTTCCCTACAATTAGCTTCTCAAACTGGTTGCCCCTGGAACCATATTGGCAGATGCATTGGAGATGATGAAGCGGGTTCAGTGACTACTGGTGAAACAAACCATGGGGTGGAAGGGCATGTGAAAGCGCTTCTCCATTTTGTACAATGAAAAATGGCTGAACCCGTCGATTGAGGCCAAGGAGAGCGCAGATAACAAGATGGATATTCTAGAAGCAGCTGAGCATTGGAAAGATTTTAAGAAAAATATGCAACAGTGGGGGATTCATTCATTGTGCATGAGTGCAACATATGAAATGCTAAAAGAACAGGCAGAATCAATTGGCAACACTCGGGATGATGAAGGTATCATTAATAACATTGCAAAACTAATTACAAAAAAGTGAAGTGCTCCTCTTGAGGACTACAAAATTACTTATGATAATGAGAGAAAAACATGGTGTGTTGATGGAGTTGGTCTACAACAGTTTATGCAAATGAATAATTGGGAGTATTTTGAATCTATTCAGAGGTTCCAACATGTTCTTGATGCATGTGGGGTGGATAAAACTCTCATAGAATGTGGAGTTAATGAAGGTGACACAGTGATAATTGGATAGATGGAGCTGGTTTGGCATGATTCTCATGATGTGTTTTTGAAAGAAGTGACTCCTATAAAATTTGGAGGTGAGTTTACACCTAGAGTTTTTGTATATATTGAAGGAAAATAAACACACAACAATAGTGATCTGCTAATCACAAAACAAACAATTACACAAAAGTCTCAAATTGTCTTGATAAGATGAGAGGTAGGGCATCTATTATATAGAGATCCAAAAATACAAGGGAGTTATGGAACACAACCACAATGACCAATAACTCAACCATAATACTAAATGCAAAACAACAAAGTCAAGAAATGTAATTACAATGTTTAATGAGCCCAATGGGCATTACAAATATGTCAAGAAAGGATACTACACATGTTGTAAACTAATATGAATTGATAATTGTTGTAATTCTCCCCCATAATGACCATTGGGAAGAACTTGGAGTAGATCTCTAAGTGTCTTGAACCTTTCACGAGCTAGAGACTTCGTGAAGATATCTACAATCTGATCCTCTGTACTATAGTACATAATCTTGATCAATCCCTATTGAACCAACTCTCTGATGAAGTGATGTTGAATCTCAATATGTTTGGTCTTGCTATAAAACACTAGATTTTTAGTCATTTTTATAGCACTCTTGTTGTCACAATACAAGAAAGTAGGTCCATTATGTATCTAGTGCAAATCCTCCAATAGTCATCTCAACCACACTATTTGGCATGTTGCAAATGTTGCAGCTTTATACTTTGCCTTTGCTATAGAAAGTGATATAGTAGGTTGTTTCTTAGACTTCCAAGAGAATACTGCAAAACCAAAACTAAAAGTATAACCAGAAGTAGACTTTCGATCATCTATGGAACCTTCCCAATCTGAATCTATATAGCCAATCAACTTACTATCCTCTGAATGTTGAAATCTAAGACCATAACTCAATGTCCCTCTAACATATCTAAGAATCCTCTTAGTTGCATTACAATGTGTTTGCTTAGTTTTTGACATGAACCTAGATACCAAGCTCACTGCATATGTGATATCTGGTCAAGTAATAGTTAAGTAGATCAAACTACCAATCAGCTATTTGTATATAGTGGGGTCCACTGAATCTGACACATCCAAGTTAGAAAACTTAAGTCCAACTTCAATGGGTGTTGTAACTAGTTTGCAACTATTCATCTAAAATTTTTGTAGGATGTCTTAAGCATATTTTTTCTAAGACATGAATATTTCATCTTTGTTTTTCCATACTTCTATACCAAGAAAGTAGTGCATTTGTCCCAAATTTGTCATCTCAAATTCAACAACTATAGCTGCTCTAAACTCTACAAATAAAGTTGAATTGTTCCTAGTGTAGATAAGATCATCAACATAGAGAACTAAGATAAAAATATCCTTATCTGAGCTCCTAATATAAGGATTTGGATCTGATTGACTTCTTAAGAAACCTTTCTATTGTAGGTATGAGTCTATCCTTGAATACCATGTGCTCTTGGTGCTTGCTTAAGACCATACAAGGCTTTCTTTAATCTGTAAACATAATGCTCTTTAAAGGGTATTTCAAAACCTCTAGGTTGAGAAACATACACTTCCTCATCAATATATCCATTCAGAAAAGCACTCTTTACATCCATTTGATAAACTATCCAACTCTATTGAGCTGCCAAAGCCAAAACCAATATGATACTATCCATTCATGCTACAAGTGAAAAT
The DNA here is from genome assembly GCA_007258455.2 of Sequoia sempervirens. Classification (NCBI taxonomy): domain Eukaryota; kingdom Viridiplantae; phylum Streptophyta; class Pinopsida; order Cupressales; family Cupressaceae; genus Sequoia; species Sequoia sempervirens. The sequence goes on along the minus strand of VDFB02052087.1, from coordinate 4,069 downwards.
GTATCAGTGTAATCAATACCTTCTTGTTGAGTGTATCCTTTGGCTACCAATCTATCCTTATGCTTATCAATGCTTCCATCATATTTATACTTAGTTTTATACACCCATCTTGTACTAACAATTTCCTTACTAGGAGGTAGTTGAACCAAATCCCATGTGTCATTCCTTTCAATTGTTTATATCTCACTATGCATTGCTTCAACCCATTCTTCTTTTTCTTGAGCTTGTTCAAATGTTTATGGTTCATTACTTTCACCAACTCATTTGATTGCAAAATCTGATGAAATATGTAAAATTCAAAGTTAGTTGGGTGCTTGTAAAATTTGATGTGTAATTTTCAATTTTTGAAAGTTTATCCCCGATGTTTGTTGAAATTTCAGCTATCATTTTGTCAATTTTGACAAACATGAAAATAGAAAAAATTAAATTATGGCCAACATAAAGAAAAGGTGAGTTTGCACCCTAATTTATTCTTGATAGTGTTTTCTCTACTTGAGATGGTTTGTGGAGAACTAAGGATGATTTTCTTGGGAAAAATCAGAAAAAATTCAAGAAGATATCACCAGGTTGAGGGTAGTCATTGTCTTTTTGCATAATTCGGTTGTGAAGTCAGATTTGTAGTTCCAGGTTTGAAAATCATATTTTAAAGCAACATCTCATCAGATTTCATTTTTAGAGGTTTAGGGTTTTGAGAATTTCATGTCCATATTTTTTTGTGTGGAATCACCATAAGATCACAACCAAGGAATAGATTCTTGCAGTTGTAATTATGTGATCCATAACTCTATTGGTCATGTGGCACAGTTGTGCTATAACAAATACAAGATGCATTCATGTGTGACCTAAGTTTAATGTGGCTATGTTGTGATAGAAATGGAGGCACTCATATAATGTAGTTAATTCAGGTTGTATAATGTAGGTGTCAATCATCATTGGGTGCATTCAGGTTGTCTCAAGTTTAACAGGTTAGGATGTAATTATAGCATGATAGAAGAGTGATTACCTCTTGCTGCAATAAAGAGCCTATAACTCTGGTTGATATGCAGAGTGGTTGTGTTATATCAATTATGTAGTGCATTCAAGCACAACCCATGTTTAATGGGCTATTCTAGAGAGTGACCAAGATTTTCTAAACCTTATGAATGTTACTTGACATATATGTGCATAATCTGAAATTCCTTCTTTAGAGGATTTTGAAGTATCAATGTATCTTATATAGAGTTTAGAGGATTTCCTTTTAATTAAAAACAAATAAAATGATACATATTTCCCTGTAATTAAATCATGTGGAGATCTCCAAATCTGCCCCAACACACTATCCCTCTTTGGCAATCAGATTCATTACTCCAACTACTAGGGTTTTACATGTGACATCTTTAATATCTTCGTGACCATGGCTTTTAAATAGATCTCAGTCTTTGCTTTAATCCTTTTCATGGTAACCCTTGAGTTCCACAATCCACCTTCAATCTCTTCTAAGAACGATGTCTTAAGCTAGACTGCATAGTATGCATATAAAGCAAGTCCTTCATACCTGCCATTGTTCCAAACCACCACTCACTGCCTTGCTTAAAATGTTGCCTCCATAAGAACAATAGCATGTTTTAAAATCATGGTTGCTAGTGATTGACCATTAAGGTCACCACTCTCATCATGAAGATACAATGAGATTTTTGTCTTCAAACTCAAGGCATTATGGAAGATAACATTGTGAATTGTTTGTTGTGTAGGATTCGATTTTCTTGCACATTTACTACTTTGCTAACTTCCCTTTAAGATCTGGTATTACACCCCTAACTTAACTTTAAATAGCCTTAATCACTATCAATACTTGAAGATTCCTTTCATGAGTATCCTTCTATAAAATCAAACTATGCCCTATAGACTGCCTACTTACTACAGGGGACTCATTGTTTCATGGTATTGTAGTTCTTAAGATCCTTCAAACTTATTGACACTACTTCTACAAGTAATAAGGTATTATTCACTATTCTCCCATCTTTGATGAGTCTCAAAACACTCAAACATGTAACCACTACCTCCATTATACATTAATGGCTAAGAAGAAACATTGAACCTATGATTACCATTGTTACTTCATTTGGATAGTCATTCCCTGATTGCATTTTCCTTGTCTAAAACTACCAAAAGCATTTGAAAAACCCTTAAGGTCAGCAAGGGGGTAAGGAAACTCACTACTAAAATCTCCACTTTACTATGCAAGGTTTGAGCTTTATTATCTTGTCACTGCTCAACCTCTTTTTGACTGTCACATCTCAAGTGACTGTCATTCTTCTTACCATAGATTGCATTTATAAATGTCACTAAGCCACATAGTGTGCTTGTTATTGGCTACAATCTTTAGATTGCAAGATTTTGTTATTACCTACAATGTCTCAATCTTTTGTATTGCAACCTCACTCACTGCCATAGTTATTGTTTATGTATCTACAGAGGCCTAGGGTTTGTACCCTAATCATGCTCTTACCAATGCTTCTGTTGTTTTTTATTAGGGCTCTCTCAATGTTGAGGGCCCTAGGGATAAGCTCTTCATAAGAAGTGACACATTGCATCTTTAACTAAAAGGATAAATCCGTATTGACATTAGCAATGATGATTCCGACTCATTGCTCCTTAGGAATGGGTCACTTGCTCTTACTAGCTCGCTACCTCCATTATTGTAGGAATTTTGTGATCAAGTTCAATATTCTAATTTTAGGAGTCTTAACAATTGGAAATCATAGTAAAGTCAGAATTTAATAAGTTTTGGAATTAGCATTTTAAAGTGTTTTTGGGGGTCATTAACTTCTAATTATCTTCTCTTTGTAGGGTTGTTGCATGCCAAACTTTTTGGTGTAAAATATCAAAATTATTAGATTTTTTTACCTGTCTATGAATAAAAATTATTGGAGCGTGAGTTTGATATTTTTTGAAAATCTAAATAGTCAAGTTTGGTAAAGAAAAATCATGTCAGATAATATTAGTCTAGAACAAAATGAAGAGACACTTGATAGATTGTAGGCTAGATTGAAAAGAAATGGTGATGAGAAATGTTATTATCCTTGCAATAATTGCAAGGGCTTAAAGATGAGATGACTTTTAATCACAACAGCTGAGAAACATTATAGGCAGTATGGTCATGTTGAAGGGGGGCATGATTATCATCCATTGGTAAGTTGTTCATTATATGTGCTTATATTGATTGAATTTGTAAATTTTTATATCGTTTTAACATTTTCTTTTATATATATATATATAATCACTTGATCATGATCATGGTTTATTTGTGTCTATCATTATTATAAAGGTGGGGCACCCTAGGGCACATGATATGGATTATCACGGCTTGAAGAATGTGGTTTTGCAAGCGGACGAATATGGAACTGTGAATATCAAAGATGAAGTTAATGATCTTATGGAAGAATATGATCACAAGCCAAAAAATACGCTTTGAAGATGATGGTATGAATACATTGATCCATGACACACATTTAGTGGTTGAGCCGACCATGATGATCAAGATGACTTTGATGATGTTCATGATGTACCTGTACTTGAGAAGGCATACGAGCCCCTTTATGAAGGCTCCCAAACAAATCTTCTCTTTGTTGTATTGTTGTTGTTGAACTTTAAGGTTATGAATGGTTTATCAAGCATAGCAATCTCATGGATGTTAAGGTATGTCATATATGTCATCTTTTTCATCTATTTTAATTGTTTTATAGTTCATCACTAGTAAATAAAGGATGAAATATTTACCATTAATATTCTTTATATGAACAAATTATTTTTTGTTGTAGATTGATTGGTGAATTTTTGTTACCACCATCAAATATTTTACCTCGCTCATACCGAGATTTATGTGCCATTATGAAAGATATCGAAATGGAGTATCAAGCAATAGATGCATGTCCCAATAATCATATTATATATCATAAACAACATGAATTTGTAATAGAATTCCTAGAATGTCATATCAATAGATATCAAACAAATCAACTAACAAAAACGGTGCCTTACAAGGTTCTTTGTTATATTCCCATTATTCCAATGTGATGCAACGCATTAT
>VDFB02052086.1:0-18787 GCA_007258455.2 Sequoia sempervirens | reverse complement strand
ACATAGGATACAGTTAAAAATTATAAAACTAAGGGTAACTTTATTAAGAATGAACGAAGAGATGTCAACCATATTTTCTGCTTCATTTCAAGCGAGCCTTAATTTATACATAACTAAGTCTATTAGAATTTGTACTGGAATCTACCTTTGGTATTAAGGTCATAAAGAAAAAGTAAACTAAGATTCTGTACTTCAGTGAAACAATAGCTGTGAACTTAATGTCCTTTTATAACGCTAAATAAAAGGACCTTTTGCAGTTCTGAAAATTCGATGTATAGAGCAGGAATTTTATTTTTGGGCATTCCCAGTTAAAGGTCGGGTTTAAAATTTTGGTCAGACGAATCGAAAACTGGAAATAAAGATTCCTGCAACAACCAGGTAGCTTGAACATGGAGCTGAATTATATAAAATAATACCTTTTTCACTTTTCCAAAGCAAATTAAAAGTTCTAATAGGAGAGTGTGGGATTCATGTGTTGTCGGTAAGATAAATTATTAACAGAATAACGAAATTTGTGTAGTGGCAGGACCACATATGTTTGTGAGGCCCTTATTCATTTATTGGCTGTCGTGACCTTTCAATTAATATTTTAAAAAGTTTGAACTTGACCTGTATATTCAGAGAATCTAAGGATTAGAATCCTTGGAATCAGAGGGTCGTGAGTATCTTGCAATAAATAATCAAAGATAATAGTAAAATAATGTTCATTACAATTTTTTAAAAAATCTATACAATTTTATATAGGAAATGGAATCTCAATTCAAAAATTTTAATGGTAAGGATTATGATTATCAAAATACAATTGATTTTATTCTTATAAGAATTTTTAAAAAAATGTGTAATATTTATCATTTTATAAAAAAATTACAAATACATATATACTTATTAAGATTAAGAAATATACTGTTTTAAAACAAAATTATAAATATTTTAAATTTGTTTTAAAGTATTATCCATTTATATATGTATTATCTATTTGTTATGAGTATATAGATTTAAATTCAGTAAATGATTCTAATGAAAAAAAATATATTATTATTTTCATCTATTAATTTCACACAATTGAACTACAATCTTTTATTCTATATTTTTATAACAATAATATTTAATTTTTATTTTGTAATAATTTTATAAATTTAATTCTATTATTCTCAATATAGTTCAGATTCTTTTCAAACTATTAAACACTGAAAAAAGTGACGACTTAAATGGGGAGTACTTGCTGTTTAATTTTTCAAAATAAAAATTGTCCTGGCATGTGTTATTGCTGGTGCCTTCACAAAGAATCCTGAGCCAAACAAGTCTATATATACTCCGCGGGAGTATAGAGAAACACAACTACTTGATAGTTAGCTATTTCTCTCATCGAACTGCTGTCTTTCCTATAGTTGCTAATATATCTGATTTGAGTTTCTGCTTATTTCTTTTAAGATGAAGCCTGGTCTTCCTTTCATTGTTTCTTTGTCCTTCCTTTGTTGGCTTATTCTACTTTGTGAAGCTCGGCCCATTAGGGTACCCAATCTAGCAGTCCTGATACCTTCACCAGCCATCTCTCCAATCATTTCTGTGGTGTCCATTGGTAATCAGAGTGAGATAGAAAGCTATAATGATTTCAGAGGAAATCGATATGTTGGGCCTCCAAGAAGTAACGACATAAAATATGGTGGTTACAAAGCAAATGAGAATGACGTTGCTCCAGCACTACCCAGGATGATTCACCCACAAGGTCATAGTCCTGGAGTAGGACACAGTGATCCCTACTCTCTCTGCTGTTGAGCAGCCGAATAGAAGAATGTGATTGCTTTAACAATTTCATATGTTATGTTTAATGTGGCTTCTCCGTTAGTTAACTAATCTTTACTTAGTAGTTCTTACAAGCATAGATCGTGGAGGAATGCTGTTTTCACCATGATTTATGGACGTGGCGAGTCATAGTGTGTAATGTTTCATGGGATTTATTTCCTTATTAGACTGTGAAATGTATGACTGAAAACTGGTATGTGGTGTTCTTCTTGTTCTTTCGATGAATAATATTTCGTTCTTTAAAACAGTTTTTGTTTTGTCCCATTTTCTTTGAGACCAAAGATATTCATTTCACTTTTTAGTTAAAGAGTTCTTTTCAGTTAAGAAACAGTGTATTGCTAGAAAATGAGGACCGAACATCAAAACAGATTAGATTGAATGCGCTGCGGCATACCTAGCAAAGTGGAGTTTATCCTAAAATCTGTCGGATAGAATATACCATTGATATGTTTTGTCGAATAATTCACATTGTTTAGGAATACTTAAAAAAAAAAGGTTATTTTCAGAAAAAATATTTATATAAAAAAAATAATTATTTAAAATATTGGTTTTTTTTTTTTTTTTAAATTTCTATATTATATTATGAAATTTTTACTTGTAGACAATTTAAATTGATGGCTGAATTGAATTTATCTTATACTTTAAATTATTTTCTTGTTCTATGTATTTTTGCAAAATTAATTGAGTAAGAAGTATTTTTTATTGTTGAATTGATCTAGTTAGAAATATAAAAGTCAATAATATATATTTGTGTATAAAAATTAAGAAAGAAATAATACTTTAATTTTTTTTAGTATATTTCCATTTCCTCCTCTACTTTATCCTACAATAAGGTGAGTCATCTATTAATTTTAGGTGAAAATGAACTTACAATTTATTTTTGAAGGTTTTGCCAAATCAAATTAGTCTTATATGATAAACATTAATTATTATAAGGAAAATTAGATGCGGATACAACTCTTCTAACGTCAAAACCTCAGGGAAGAATGTAGAGATACCTTTTAAAATTACAATTACACTCCAATTAAGATGCACATGAAAGAGATAACAAAAACAAAGTATTTGACACACACATATGGACACCAGATATATGTGGGAAAACCCTTACGGGAGAAAAACCCACCACACCAAGAGAAGTCACTTTGTATTACAGTAACAAAAAATTACATACAGAGTTCTGACTTATCTTTCTAATGTCATATTTCAGCAGCTTTCACAATGATCAATATTGTATAGGAACCTTCAAGTTACAATCTTTACAGAATAGAAATCACTCTAATTATACAACCACACAACAATTTGTTGATCCTTCGAATCATCTATCTAACCAGACATCATCTGCAATCACAGAGTATAACCATGTCGCCCCTGTCTGTCAAGCTTCCTCTCACAACTGCCACAACGAACTATCTTCCAATGGTTCCCATTCGGCTTCTCTGATTGGTCCACGCGACGCCACATAGGATGGTCTTCACTCATTCAAAAAGCTTCATTCTATGTTGGCATGTCTGTGAGACATTGACCGTGTCTCCCCGATGCCACATAGCTTAGCATCTGATATCGCCAAGAGTTTTCCATCGGCGAGAGGTTCCACCGAGCTTACAACCGTTGCATCGACTTCAATTTTCCTTTCGGTAAGACTATCGCTCTTCGGTGAGACCACATATCGATATTCACAAGTCACACCGAACTCCACATTGCTATTGTCAAGACTTACCATTCACCAAGAGGTTACACCGAGACTTGTTAAGTTACACTGAAGTATCCAATAGTCGGCAAGACATACTGCTATCGCCAAGACATCACAATGAATACTTCATGTTAATCCTAGTGCATCCATTAGCCAACGAGACTCATCACTTTTGCCAAGACCTTATACCGAGGTCCTAAGTCATACTAACCCATTAGCATTTCCATCGGCATCCATCTATCGCTAAGACATTCAACTGTCACCAAGAAGTTTCATCGAGATCTCTTATGTTACTCAGAAGCCATACTACTATCGGCAAGACCCCATGAGTCGCCAATACTTCATATCGATCACCTTGAGCTACTCTGATGACTATAGTTGTATCCCCATCGGCGTGACATTCCATTCTTGCTGAGACTTCTCCCTGAGACCTTTGGGTTAACCCCAAGTGAATACTATCGGTGACACATTCCAATCGGTAAGACTTCTTACCGAATACCCAAGACTTTCCCTGAAGGCTTCAACATAAAACACTGTTGGTGAAACATCCATATCACTGAGAGCTCATAGCGAACATCCAAGGCTCTCCAAGATATATGATAGAATGGCCTGTTGGCCAGAGATCTTCACGGGTGGTGAGAGGTTATACCGAATGAAATGTCACAGCAATAGGCTCCTTCGGTGAGACTGAAGCAAGGTCATAGAGACCTAAATTGTTCAACAAGATTCAAGCTGCTAGTTAGCCAGACACAAAAGATGTCACATCGACTTGGCCCTTCTAGAGGTTTCAACCTGTGAGATTGAGGCACATTATTTCCAACAATTATGTCCTAATCAAATAGTGTTGATTAAATGCTTTACTATATAGAGAAAATAACTTGAAATCCTTTGTATGCAATAATCTTAAGCACTCCACGAAATTTAGTAATATGGAGCAATGAAAAACATCATTAAAAGGATATTCATGGTTCTAGCTAATAGATTAGTAATACATAAAGGGACAAGAACCATATGAAGGAAGTTATTAAGTGGATTTGCTTATTAGATATAATTTTCAAATGGATTAAATATTATAATACAAGATGAAAATTAAAATAAAATATTATTTTTGTTAAATTAGTTAGAAAACAAATCAAGAGAAAATATTTTATGGTTAATACAAATATACAAGCAAAAAATTGAACATGATTGTGTGAATCAAAATAATAATTATCAATTTTTTTTCTTTACTTATAGGTACCATTTAAATGAGGTTGGTAGAGATATCCTCATTGAATCCATTAATTTAGGTCACAATAAAGAAGTGAATGCCAAATAAGCTATCTCCAAGCAACCATTTTTTTGTATTTATCTAACTAAAATGAGACCTGATGAATTATATATTGTTATATTCAATTGTAATATTTTAAGGATATGTGTGGGGGTGCATTATGTAATTTATCAATCATAAAAAATGGGTTATTTATTCTATATTGGTACATGTATAATTTATAATATTAAGTGATCTCCCATAATGACTATTCAATTCATTTAGGCTATATAAGATATATTATTTTTATCTAGTAACAAGTCCATCTTTAAAAATCCTGACCTCGTACATGGATTTGACGTGAAATTTTGTTGTTTCCTAAAGTAAAGTAGCTCTTCATAGTCAAATTCATCTTCAACAACATAAGTTGATCCTAGAGGTCTAGTCCATGTGGTCAAAATAACACTAAATTGGGATGATAACAACTATAAAATTATATTTTTTCACCTACAATTTTTTTAGCGTACAAATTCATGGCTTTATATATATTGTGGTAGTAACATAAAAAGTAGTCCTTTTCCCTTACTTGGTTTGATAATTGACATTAAAACTGAATTAATGGTGTCTTGGAGCAGTGTTGTAATGTGTTGTTCACATTCACATTATTCTAGGACCTTTATTTGATTAAAACATGCTTTAATTGATCCTTTGCAAAGGTGTTGTGAAGTGTTGTATCACACTTTCACACTTTTCTAAGATTTCTTTACTTAATTAAGCCTTATGGGCCCCTTAATAAAAATAATTTAGATTTGTACCTTATTTAAGCGTTATGAAGTGTTATAAGACACTTTCACATTTCTCTAGGGTGGCCTTAATTAGTTGTGGTTAATTTGAGTAATTGACCCCTTTTAATTCAAATTCAAACCTTATTTGTGACACCTCTCGAAGATCTATCCTAAGACCTAGTAATTAAATAGTATAACATTTAAATAGGGAAAAATTAGGTCGTAGAAAATGGTGCAATTATCCACTCACCCTAGGTGGTGAATGGGTCCTCCCTTAATAGGACCTCCATTTTTTTAGTTGATCTAAAAGGGATTTCTAACACTCTTTCCATCTCCCTGGGTTAGCTCCTAGAAAAGTGAGCCAAGACCCATTCACCCAAGTTGGCGAATGGGTCCTCCCTTAATAGGACCCCCCCTTTTTTAGTTGATTTAAAAGGGATTTAGAACACTCTTTCCATCTCCTTGGGTTATCTCCTAGAAAAGTGAGCCAAGACCCATTCACCCAAGTTGGTGAATGGTTCCTCCCTTAATGAGGACCCCCTTTTTAAATTTCATCTTCATAGGAATTTAATAAATTTTTCTGCCAGATCTAGTGTCAGCTTGAATTGTTTGAAATTTGAGGTTAATCTACTAATCTATTATAAATATGGGGTTAATTCACATATTTCATTATAAAAATTCATGAGCACTCAAGAGTACATTCACAAGAGCATTGCAAGAGCACTCAAAAAGATATTCGAAGGTAGATTATCAAGTGTTTATTGCAACAATTCAAGATCCTATCATCATGACAAAGGTTTAATCCATTTATGTCTGTTGAGGTAAGAGGTGGATGTAGCATTGAAGATCTAATTATAAACATTGTTCACATCATATTCAAGGATCCTAGATCTACATTCTTAATGGCCATTACATGCTAGTTTGTAGATTTTTTTCACAAGACATCATCGAAGGTGATATCTATTGCATATTTCATATTTCATGCTTCATTCCTTTATCTCATCATTTGGTTTAATTACCTACAAGGGGGTTAACTGAGACAAAACCCCATTTAGTAACAAATAACAAGTTTTTCTTCCCTTAGATGTGTGATTGTAGATTTATAGGTCAAGAAGATCAAGTGCAGCAAGTTTGGAGCAAAATTTTCAAAGTTGTCAAGTTGCACAAGTTGTCATATAAAGTGCAAAATCAAATATTTGAAGCTACAAAAGTAAATACAAACTTCCAAAATTTGATAATCAGGATTTTGAGAGTGTGGAAATCATGGAACAGAACACTAATCTCAATTTCATAAACCCTAATAGGGACTCATTCACCATTGAAGGCGAATGAGTCCTTTGTAGCTTGAAAACATGTTTTTGAAAATGTACACAACTTTTTATGCTCTAAAAACTTCCCTCATAGTTGATATAATAGTTAGGTAGCATTTTTTATTGTTATGTGCATCTTTTTCCCCTCATAATTGAATGTTTCATAGTGAAAATTAGTTATTTTATCACCTTGATCCATTCACCTTGGTGGTAAACCCTATTTTTCCATGTTACAATAGTATGAAAGCTAAGAAAGAATGATATTCCTTATTATCTTTTAATAGGATGTGTTAATATTGAAGCCATATTTGACTTAGATATGTCTATAAGAAGATTGCAATACTAAATTTTTAAAGATCATCTTAGTCTAAGAGATAAAATATAAGTAGGATATTAATTATGTCAAACATAATGCACAATCCTTTCCCATTATTTTTACCTAGGTTTATTTTAGAGCTATGTAAAAATGATATTGTGATTGAATATTTTTCCTTCATTATTTTTTTTTTATTATTTTACACATGTATAGATATATCTATATAATAGAGGGAAAATGAGTTAACAAGATATAGTAGTATGGATTGTATATAATATTGTAGAATTATATCACCTTAGATTAAGAGGGGAAGCCTCTAACATTAGTGGAGTAGGGGTATGCTCTTCAATCCAAGTTGGATGCATAATGTTAATTCACCAAGCAGTTGAATCATGAATGTCTGCTCATTTGGGATAAGTAGTGGAAGCATTTCAAGAACATGGGTAAATAAAAAACAACCCCTATCATTTTGTTATAACAACACATTAATATGTGAAAACTATTCAAACATTTCTATTCTTATTTCTTTGAAAAAGGAAAATTTTACATCTTGTATTACTGTCAAATGATATGAAAAATTTGTAGCATTATTTGAATGAATGAAATTTGTTATAATGGGTTTTATTTTATATTGTATGCATAAATTAGTAACTTAAGATGGCACATATATGTGTATGTACATAGACCTTCGTCTATGTGCATACACATACTTGTGACATGCCTTCTTTTGTTACTTATTTAATTCATTTTTATTGAATATTTAATTACAATGAATGTAATCATGTGATATGTGTATGAATTCAATGGATAATGAAGTGATTAGTTCCATTTGAACTATTTTTTTGATTTATTTTAGTTGAGGAATTAAGTAAAATAAATCACTTTTTCATAGATATGTGCGTAAGAATATTATATTTATTAGTAGAACAACAACACCTAAGTAGACTAGAGCACCTTAGGGTAGATGCTACTAGAGGGTAGATAGCTACTAAGGAATCAACTACGTTGTTGAAAAGTTACCTTCTGAGATAGGTTGCAAAATGGAGTTCAAAGAGTATAGGTTTTTTCTTTATCCCAAACCTATATTTTGCTGTTGCAACTAAATTATTATGCTTGGCCTTGAGCAATTAGCTCATTATGAATGTATAGACTTTGTGATAACACTCTCTACTATTCCTAGCATAGATTTTGAATTTTTCTAATCTTGGAGAGAGATGCATGTTGAAGTTTGGGCACACACCAGATTCCACCTTGCAGATTGTCCTCTTGCTAAAAAATTTGTGCACGGTAAAGCATTCTTCAAGTAGGAAGAATACTGGGGAAGCGTAAGCTTCATGGTTTGGTGGTAAAGTGATTCAACCATATTCTCATCCACCAAAGGAGGTGAGAATCAAGAGGAAACCTTGGAAATTTTCATGATTATCATGGTCTACAATGTAACCTTGATGTAAACTTGTATATTGTATTGACTTTGTGGCCAAATGAGCCAAGTCAACTTAGATATTGTAATTGACATGCATAAATGATTGCATATTATTATGAATTATTTTAATTAGACATGTGTTACTATGATTGATAATAGGTGCTTAGTTATGTATTTTTAAAATTAAATATTCATAATGTCATTTGTAATAATATAATTAAGTAGTAATTAGAATGGGTTATTATATTTGGTATTAGAGTTTAGGGTTAAACTTTAGGATTTTTAAGTCCATAATAGCCATGACTAGGGAATAGTTACCTCTTGACCAAATTTGAGTTGTCTTGAGGATTGAATGAACCTAAATTGAATGTAGGTATGGGAAGGTCTAAGTTAGAAAGAAGGAAAGGGAAGATTGTTAGTACCTCGAACAAGAAGGTTGTAGAAAACACCAAGACCGAGGTTTGACTTGATATTCTTGATGATGAGACTCTAGCTCAAGCCCTCACTTGACTTAATTTGGAGAGGGGAAAGAAGATTGACGATTCAAAGTGAAATCCTAAGATTAAGAATCTTTCTGCAATTAGAGATTGGCCCCTAAGGTGTTGACCAAACACACCTTTATTAACTAAAGAGGAAAAGGAGATCCTACATCTTTTGAGAAAATTGATGTAAATTTTGATGAGGACCTCGAGGAGTGTCCTTTCTCTAAGAATGAGAAAATTGACTAATGTAGATGTAGTGTAGAAAAATATATATCCCTTTACATTTTCACACTTGTTTGGGCCCTTGTAAACTAAATGAACTTAATGGTTCCTTATTTAGGGTGTTGTAAAGTGTCGTATTACACTTTCAAACTAATTTAGGGTTTTTATTAATTATGGAGCTTCTTTATGCCTTAATTGGCCTTATGTTGCATCCACAAACCTTAATTAATAAGTCTTTCTGAGGATAATCTTGACACATATGTAATGACCAATCATGAATTAATGTTTTTAGATTGTGTACCCTAGATTTAGTGATCAAGGACTGATATGCCACCTTGGGTGTATGGGTCCCACCTAATATTTGGGGGCCCAATCTCAATTTCAAATTAATCTAAGCATTTCTTGAAAAGTATGTCCCATAGCCTAGCCTAATGGGACTCATATGCCACTTCTAGCATATTAGTCTCGTGTGGCTTAAACCTAAATTAAATTCAAATTCCTGGTGGGATTTTTTTCTCCTAGATCTAATATTGGCTTTGTAGTGTTGTAATTTCAAAAAATTTGGCATAAACAAGTATAAATACAAGGTTATTTCACTCATTTTCACCTAAGACTTTCATGAGAGTATTCCATGTAGAAAATTTGAGTTCACGAGAGCATTCAAGTGTTTAAAAGATCATTCATGAGCATTTAAGAGTTGATTATCAAGTGTTTTGGAGCATTATTCAAGAATCAAGCATCATTTCAAAGTCATCATGTATCGTGTGTTTTTTTTTAGCTAACATTTATGATGTAGGGTTTCATGATTCAAAAAAGCATTCAATTAAAGATATACAAAATTCAAGCAAGAGTCAAGATCCATATTCAAGTTAGTCATTTCATACATGTTTGCAACATCTTATTCAAGGGTTTGGTGAGTTGTAACATATCATTTTTTCATTTATCATTCCTTCATTCTATTTCACTTCATTTCAAGGTTTGATTACCAAAATAAGGTTTGACCAAGGAAAACCCCTTTTCACTAATAAAATGAAAATTTATCCTCTCTTTAGTGTGTGATTTGAAGATCTAGGTTGAATATCCTCTAAGGAACAAGAATTGAAAGAAGTTGTCAAGTGTGTAAAGTTGTCAAAGTTGTCACCTTATTTAGAAGATCACTAAAAGATACCTATAGAGTAGAATTGAACAATTCAGATTTGAAAATATAGTTGTGAAGACAAAGTGGGGATTGAAGAGCATATTCAAATCTTAATCCTCTAAAAAATATAGGTAATAATGATACACCACAAGTGGAATAGGAGTCCCAATACAGGTCATTTTCTAGATTTATGAAGATCTAGACTTGCCATCATCATATTCTTGTTTTAGCCCAGAAACCCTAATATGAGACTGATATGCCAAGCCTATCATATGAATCCTAGTGTGCATTAAATTTATTATTTCCAACATTTCATCCCTTAATTCAAGCTATTGGAGGTTTCCAGGTGCACCTCTCTAATTTCTCACCCTTTTGTTTTGTTTTGCATTCATTTGTAGGTCATTTAATATAGTTTTGCATATAATTAAGTTTTATAATTAGGTCTTGCATGTTACTTGTCTTTCCAAGCCCTATCTTGGTGGTGAACCCATTTTACATCTTTAATCATACCCTAGGACAACCTTTAGTAGATCTATTGCCTTCATTCAATCCTTAGATTGAGATCTATAGGATTTCCTTGAGTGAAACTAAGTGAAATAGGTATAGGCCGTTACCCTTTGTTTCATGTCCTAAAAGGTGGAACCACCTATTTTTCTTCATTACATTTTGATGAACCTGCATATAGAACACCTTATTTCTAATTTGGAGTGCATCATAATCCTAAATCTCGCTTGCATTAACTTTGCATTAGGGTTTTGCATTAGTTGATTTGCATCTAGGGTTCCTAAATCTTGTATTAGTGAAAGTGAATTTAGGTTGCATTTTTACCTCTTGTATCATTGAATTTCATCTAAAATCCACATTTTCACTTAGCTTTGACATCATCCAAAATAAAAAGCATAACATTCACACAAAATTTGTTGAAAGCGTTGCAAAAATCCTAATCTAGGACTCATATGCCCCTCTAGGTAATTTAGTCCTAGTATAAGTGCTCTTGCCTAATTTTTGGGTATTTTGAGGTGATTGTTAGTCAAAATTGAAATCCCTAAAAAAAATTGATTGGGACTCATACACCCCTTTCTGCAATTTAGTCAGATGTAAGATTTTAAATTGCATTTTCCAAAATTGAAAACTCTATTTTTATGTTTTTGTTTGCTACTATTAGTTATCTATTTTAGTTTGTAGAATTTTTGTTACACTCATTTAATTGAATCTACCTTCATTTGATTCATTATGTAAATTTCATAATCATAGACTTGCATTTAGACTTGAACCATTGATTTTTGGCACTCTAGGACTTCTCTTACTCTTCTAGGGTTTTTCACCTAAAAGGAGAGAGGTAGGGTAAAAAATGCTAAGGGTTCATTCAAATTATATTATGTATGATGTTGTCTAAGATAAATAAAGTAAACTAAATGCAATTAAATGGTTTAGAAAGCTAAAATATGAATGCAAAAATAAGATTTAAACTATGTTTGAGAACACATTGTGATATGAAAACAATGAACTAAATGGTGAAATAATGCAAAAAAAAAAAAGAAATAGGATGAAACAGAGGGAACCTGGGAAATTTTTGATGAATCTAGAATGTTGTGAATGTTGACTAAAATTTCTAAAATTTCATAGTGGGACTCATTCGCCCAGGGTGGCGAATTAGTCCTCCTATTGGTGAAAAAGTGTAAGAAACTAATTTCTGACTATCATGATTTGGAATTTGAAAAAAAAAAAGATTTTTAGTCCTAAGGTGGGACTCATTCACCATTGGTGGAGAATTAGTCCTCTCCCAAAATTCTAAAAAATCAAGAGACAACTCTACAACACCAGGTCTGGAAATATTTTGATTGTCAGGTTGCTGAAGTCAATTTTGTAAGAAATAGACAAAAAATCCTTCTCCAAGCTTGAAATATGAATGAGTTGAATTGAAGCATCTAGTTGTCTTGTTTACCAATCTTCAACACCAAAAATATTGTTAAACTTGCATACCTTGGTTTGGAAACACATGCAATAAGGAAAAATGGTTGAGGGTTAGCAAATAGGGGTTTGCATTGGTCAAACCACACTTTTGGTAATCAAACCATTAATGAGACAATAAAATGAAAGAGAATGATAAACTAATAGCATGCAATTTATATCAACTTACCAAACCCTTGATAATGTAAACTTGAAATAATGTCAATGGATGCTCCAAAGTGCTTGAGTATTACTTGATAAGATGTTGTAAGATGCTTGAATGCTTGAGATGTGAGATGGAATGCTTGAATGGATTAGGAGATCTAAAATGAGGTGAAAATCACTTATTTATACAATCTTGTGCCCTAGTTATTTGATCATACCTCATCACAAGTCGACATCAAGTGATTTTGAATAAAAAATTGAAAGGAAATTTTAAGTTTTTTGAATTTGGAGCCAAGGGGGACTCATTCGCCACCCATGACAAAGGGTCCCACCTAGGACCTAAAAATGGGTGTCAGGAATTAAGTTGTATTTAATGTTTTTTTCAGGTTAACATTAAAAAATACATTTAATTAAGACATATGAGGGCATAGAGGGACCAAATAAAGCATAAGAAATGGATAAATAGTGAAGTTGTGCCTAGAAAAGTGTGGAATCTTGTTACAAGACTTTACAACACTTCAAAATAGGACTTTATTAGTGATGAAAAGGTGATTTTTAGGTAAATTGTAATAAATAGATTCTAGAAGAATGTAGAAATGTTCTTACAACACTTCACAACACCTTCACAAGACATCATTATTTGTATTTTAGTAACTAAATATGCATGTTCAAGCCATGTTAGATCATAAAAGCAAAGAAAAATAGACCAATCACCATGAAACAAAACCTAAAAGGACATGAAAATTACAAGGGGCAATTTTTCTATGGCACATTTAGCCCCCACTTTAGTCAAAGGATGAACTTGCTTAAAACTCACACTATAGTGGCCGTTAACATCAAGAAGAGTGTTCAAATGCACTTATGTTAGCAATATGTAATGACAACAATCAAGAGGGATGATCAAGCCCCCAGGATAAAGATTCAATGGTAAACTAAACATAAGAACAAAGGAACACACAAGTGTTGAAATGAATCAGTTGAAGCTTCGATCTGAATCAATTCAACTAGTTGTGGATTAGATCTAGGCTAAAGAGAATGTATACTCACTCTGGGGAAACATAACACATAATGGTCCATCGGGTGAGGAGGCACAAATGTACTCACTCTGGGGCCACAAAATTTTTGACTATCCGTAGTGTGAGAAAGCCTTAAAAGGTAAGGTACATACGCTAGTTGGTATGCACTCACAAACATAATGGTGGCTATGGGGAAAATTCATGTTGCTAGGTGGGCTTCCCATTCAACCATATCAAAGTTATACCTCCTAATAACTTTAGCAAGGTGTTGAACTGATTTTTATGCATCTAATAAGAGATGGAGGCACATGAGCATGGGCACGAGTGGGAAAAGAGGGATTTTGAAAATTCAAGCGATGGAAATGGAGGTGGAGCGAGATCAGAGAAATCTCAGGTGAATTAGGAGTTGATTTCGAGTAAGAAACAAGGTGAGGATGATCGGGATGAGGTGGACTCCGAAAACAAAATCTAGGTGGAATAGGGTGGAAATGATATTCTTGCGGTTAATCTTGCGGTTTCCCCTATCGATCAAAAAAATGAAAAAGCTAAAGAGGTGGTGGGGGCAACTGGTGGCATTGGAGGTAATCGCAAACCCTGGACTTCTCTGTTTGGGGTAAAACCTAATGGAAAATCTTCTTTCCCTTCGGTGCAAAATATCTCATCCCTAGAAAAAGGTAAGCTTGTAATTTCTGTGCCAAATTTGTTAATTGATGACAATATTGCTTTAATGGAAAGAACCCTCGTTGGGAAGTTTATGGGCCCTAGACCAAACATTGAAGTTTTTAGGGAGTTTGTTAAAAATAAATGGAGAATGAATGGAAAAGTTTAATTTGCTACTTTTCCAAAGGGTTTTTTACATTTGAATTCACTTGTAGAGAAGATATCTTGGCTGTTAGAAGTGGGGGTCCTTGGGTTATAGGGAAATCTTCCCTGGCTCTAAAGAAGTGGTCCTCTAATTTGGACTTTTTGGACTCCATTTTTGAGAATGTCCTAGTATGGGTTAGACTTCCGGGTGTCCCCCTAGAATATTTGAATGAGGACATTTTTATGGTATTACGAGCTCCTTTGGTGAGCTCCTTTCTATTGATTCAATGACAGCTGCTAGAAAGAGATTGGTATTTGCAAGAATATGTGTAGGGGTCTCTTAGAATGCTAACCTTCCCTCATTGATCGAGATCCAGTCAAAATTGGGTTCTTGGTTGCAGGATATAGAGTTTGAAACCATCTCGTTCGCTTGTTTCAAATGTAGAAAATTTGGACACTGGGCTAAGAAATTCCCCAAAAGAAATTAGGAGGAAATAGCCTAAAAAATAAAGGGTTTAATGGTTAGATTACCTCTAATGAGGCTGAAGTGGTCATGGAAAACAATGGAGAGGCTCCGTTGGAACCCCAACATATGGATCTTGAGAAGAATTTACCTATTAAGGAAAATGAATTTAATAAGGATCAGTTGGTAGGGGAAGAAAATATGAACCAAGATGCTAATCCCTTTTCCCATGAACTAATCCCAATAGTGAAAAATGATGAGACCCGAGGCTTGGAGGATATTCCTATTCAAGGGTTATCCTTAGAGCTAAATATCCCTCTCCTTCTCCATTCCTCTATTGGTCTTTCTCCTCTGGGAGTAGAGTACTTTATGGATCCTAACTCCTTTGATGTGGTTAAGGATTCCCTCGAAAACCTGGACCATTCAACTAAACTTTCTAGCTACTTCTCATCTTCTCATTCGAATGGTATCATGGAAACATTACCCTGGGAACAAAGGCTCTTAACTGATAAGGAATGGGAATCTAGTAAAGAAATAGATAGCCAAGAAGAGACTAATAAAGAAGAGTTCTTATCAAAGAAAAAGAAAAATAAAAACAAATAATGGAAGACTCCAAGTGGTATTTCTACCATATCAAAAGGAAAGGCAGACTGTGGAGCATCAAAGAACTCGTGAGGGAAAAAATCTATTAAATGGACAAGAGAGGAAAATAGTTTTAAGGATATTGCAAATGGGTCTCAAAAAACCATCCCAGAATGCCTCAAATCCCCTAGTTATTCATGAAGATTATGTCTTGGAATATAAGGGGACTCAATAGCCCCCACAAGCAGGATGTTCTACACAATTTTATT
This sequence comes from Sequoia sempervirens, assembly GCA_007258455.2. Classification (NCBI taxonomy): domain Eukaryota; kingdom Viridiplantae; phylum Streptophyta; class Pinopsida; order Cupressales; family Cupressaceae; genus Sequoia; species Sequoia sempervirens. The sequence continues at coordinate 3,120 of VDFB02052086.1, read as the reverse complement.
AGAGACCACAAGCCTGATATTCTTCTTATTCAGGAGACAAAAATGTCAAAGGAAAAAGTAGAAAAAGTGAAACTTTTTCAGCACTGTAGTACTCATGGAAACAATTTGAACGATGCTTCTGGAGGCATTGCTACCTTTTATAATAATTACATAATCAAAGGGGATCTAACTTTGGAAGGAATGAGCCACATTTCTACTAGATTCACACATATTAGGGATAGTTCCAGCTGGATCCAACTAAATATCTATGCCTCCAATGGAAAAGGACTGAGAAAATCCTTTTGGATGGAGCTGGCTACTTTTAGGAGGATTTTTGATAGAGAGCCTTGGATTGTTATGGGTGACTTCAATATGCCCTTAATGAATGGAGAAAAAATTGGAGGTTCCCAGATCAATGCAGAGAGCAAAGAGGATCTTCAAAGCTTCATTGATAACCAGGGGCTGATTGATCTGGATTTACATGGAGCTTCCTATACTTGGTCGAATCGTAGAAAGGGGATGGAGCTTATACAGGTTAGATTAGATAGATCTTTAGTTTCCAATGACTAGTTTTTCGAGTATTATTTTTCTCTTAAATCTCTCTCTCGGATTGGTTCTGATCATTTCCCTATTAGTTTTGTTACGGATCCTATAAAAAAGAAGAAAAATATCCCTTTCAGAGTAGAAAAAATGTGGCTCTCTCATCCTGCTTTTAAAGAGGAAATTAGGAAATGGTGAAATATAAGTATTTCTAGTACTACTATGTTTAGAATAGCTAAAAACCTAAGGGAAGTGAAATGTAACTTGAAAAAATGGAAAAAAGAGTCCTTTGGGAACATCTTTAAGATCAAATCTGACCTTTAGACGGAACTAGGGGAGATTCAATATAAAATCAAGGAGGGATATTTGAATGACACAAAGGAAAAAGAGAATGAGCTACTTATTAAAATGCATGACATTATTGGAAAGGAGGAGGAGTTATGGAGGCAAAGATCTAGAGTTTTATGGTTATCTGCTGGTGACAAAAATACCATGTATTTTCATCTATCAGCCTCAAAACATAGAGCTATCAACAAAATATCTCAAATTAAAGTGGATGGTACTAAGTATGAGGAGGAGGAGGATATTAGAAAGCATGTTATCTTATTCTTTAAAAACCTTCTTTCTAAGAATGACAAAATTAACCAAAATGATCAAGACCATTTAACAGATTCTATACCGAAAGTGATCAGCAGGAAAATAACTCAATGTTGTCTACTATCCCTAGCAATGAGGAAGTCAAGTAGGTTGTTTTCTCCTTTGATGGGAGCAAAGCTCTAGGTCCAAATGGTTTCCCTTTGTTTTTCTTCCAATGGTTCTGGGAGACTATTGGAGACGATGTGGTGAATGCTGTAAAATAATTTTTTGGATCCAGAAGTCTCCTAAAAGAATTGAATGCCACCTTCCTGGTTCTAATCCCTAAGAAGCCTAGAGCGATAAATTTTGAGGCCTTTAGACCCATAAGCCTCTATAAATTGATCTATAAAATAATATCTAAGGTTTTGAATTCTAGACTCTTAATTATTTTGCCTTCTTTGATCTCACCCCAACAGAATGGCTTCGTTCCTGGTAGAAAAATCCTTGACTCTATTGTTATTGTGCATGATAACATCCATTCTTTGGTGGAATCTAAGACTGAAGGTTTTTTGTTAAAGCTGGACATATCTAAAGCCTATGATAGAGTTGATTAGACTTTCTTATTTAAGATTTTGAAGGCTTTTGGATTTTGCAACAGGGTTCTTCAAATTATGGAATAGCTTGTGTCTACTGCTTCTATTTCTATAATAGTTAATGGATCCCCTACTACTTTCTTCCAAAGTACCAGAGGTCTAAGATAGGGTGATCCTATTTCTCCTATTTTATTCACTATCATGGTTGAGAGTCTTGGAAGAAACCTAAAAATGTTGATTGACAACAGATCCCTTCGAGGTCTCAACCCTTCCTTAAGCAACATGGTTTGTTCTCATCAACAATTTGTTTATGATACTATGTTGTTGGGTAAAACCTCAGTCTCAAAAGGTAAAATTTTGAAATCTTTGCTCAATAAATATGGGAGAGCATTTGGATTGCTGATTAATAATAAAAAAGGTTCTCTATTCTTCTTCAATACCCCGGCTCATAGATGGATGAAAATTGCTAGAATCCTTGGTTGTAGGGTAGATTCCTTGCCTGCCACCTATCTTGTCTTACCCTTGAGCCTTAAACCTCCTGAATCCTTTTGGGTTTTGTTGGTTGAGAGGTTTAGCAAAAAGCTTGCTGGTTGGAAAGGAGCTTTGCTAAGTCAAGCGGGCAAACTTCAACTCCTCAAAGCTTCCCTACATAATTTTTTGATCTATGCTCTGAGCCTCTTCAAGATTCTTGCTAAGTTTACGGATGCCATAGAAAAGATTCAAAAAAGATTCCTCTGGTCGAGTGTCGAAGAAAAGAAAAGACTTCCTTTGATTGGATGGGATCTAGTGTGTAGACCAAAAAATATCGAAGGATTAGGTCTTTGAAGAATCAAAATGGTTAACAAGATCCTTCTAGCAAAACAAATATGGAAAATTTTCTCATCTTCAGATGAATGGACTAATATCCTTGCTAGTAAATATTTAGAGAACAATTGTTCTCTTATTATTCTAAAGGATTCCCATCATCTTCCTCGAGGTTCAACCTGTTGGAATAATATGATCATTGGGAAAAATATTGTGGACTCAAGAATTGGTTGGCAAGTTAGAAGTGGAAACCAAACTAGATTTAAGGAGGACAAATGGTTGTTCAAGGAGCCCCTTATAAAAATTGATTCATTTAGTAGGTGGGCTGAGAATTGCAAAGCTCATTTTAGATCTTATGTGAAAGACTACAGAGTGAATGGAAAATGGGCAGATCTATGTCTTATTAGTCAAGCTCTTGCTCCTATTCAGTCATCCTTACTGGCTGTTAGACTCTGCTCTGATCAATTGGAAGATCATCGTGTCTAGATCGATAAACCCTCAAGAAACTATTCTATTTCATCTGCCTTTGCCAAGATTACTTCTTCCCAGGGCTCTCCTCCCTTTTGGTAGAAGGCTTGGTTCAAACATTTGGTCCCTAAAATCAACATTTTTTCTGGATCCTTCTCCA
>VDFB02052085.1:0-20391 GCA_007258455.2 Sequoia sempervirens | reverse complement strand
CGGGAAACACCAGCTATATTCTTTCTCTTCTCAAAGAATGGATAAGGATCATTCCAAGGGTTCGGTTGTTCGCCGATGAAAGTGGTACGTGAGTTGGGTTTAGAACGTCATGAGACAATTCGGTTCCTATCTACCGCTAGTGTTGAAAGGAGAACTGCGAGGAGCCAACCCTAGTACGAGAGGACTGGGTTGGGCCAACCTATGGTGTACCGGTTGTATCCAGAATGCAGCACCGAGAAGCCAAGTCGGTATGGAAGAACTGCTGAAAGCATCTAAGCGGGAAATCCTTCTCTATACAAGTTCTCGCCCAACTGCGAACGCGAACAATATAGTTGGCCGTTGGAAAATTGGTGAAAGAACATCACTTCGATAGGCGTTTCCGTGTAAGCACCGCGAGGTGTTCAACGAGATCGTACTAAACCAGGAAGAAAGAAACTCACTCTCTCCTCAACCAGGAAGAAATAATGAAGCGGGAACCGGCTAACTCAATTGGGAATTCTAGTTAGGAAAGGCTTCTCAAAGAATGGATAAGGATCATTCCAAGAATAGAAAGAAAGTTGGAAAGAAAGCTTCTAGAAGAAAGTTGCTTTAAAGCTCGATCACATCCGCTAGAAAATTAGAAACTATGTCCCAGTTCGGTGCATCTATGCCATCAATAGAAAAACACCGCTTTTCTAAAATATCTTTAGCATCTGTAATAGATCTAAGGAAATCTTCGACCTCATTGGCCGCTTTCTCGAACTTTGTTGACATCATCGAAATATGACCTATCTTTCTGCCAACTGGACTGCAACTATGAACAACACTCTAAAATTGATCTTGCACTGCATCAAGCCCGACGTAAGAACCGTCTTCAAGACTGTACTGAGAAGGAATCTCTATGATAAACTCACTAATGCAAAGGAGAGCTTCAATCACCCTTTGTCTGTAGGCGATGAATTCTTCGGATATCCTTTCATAGATTTTAACTTTGAAAACATGACGCTCTCTCCAAGCAAGGATTTGTCTCTTGTGTTCTTTTGAAACTGCTGAACCATAGGCTGTGTTTAAATCAACAATGATGATCTCATGCCTCAGTCTTACTTCAGCCAGTGTTTGTTCAAACCCTTGGATGCCTTGACGTAGCTCATGAGCGTTTTCTCTTAACTGAAACATCTGTGCCAGGATCTCCTTTCCTCTAACAACGAAGCTCTCGATCACTCTTGAGTCTCTTTCCCACAAATGACCAGCTGTCTTAACTGTTGATGATCAGCTGGTGTCTCTAAAACCTGGGGCAGCAACTGGGTTGGTTGTGAAGATCCATGGACAAGGTTAGAAATGAAAAGCCTAAGCTGCTGATTTTCAGCCTTGAGGGCTGCCTTGTCTTCTCCATCCTTAAGCACTCTTTCCTGAAGATTTTCGGACACAGCTCTGAAAAGACTCACATCCACATGCCTGGTATTTCTACCAAGATTAGCCTTGACCATGACGAAATCATCCATATTCACCTCATCCCTGCTCTTGTCTTCTGGGGGCAATGCAGTCTCCATGATTATCTCGTTATCAAGATTCCTATCAAAGTGAACTTGCTTCTTTGCCTTCTTCTTAGGAGGTTCTTGATAGATGTTATCGAGATCATCAACACTAACCTAATATGAAGGCCTTCTCCTAACCCTTCCTAAGGAGTTCTCAAGCCAAGACACGGTAGTATCTTTACTAACTTCCTTAGGAGGTGCAACTGTAACTTCCTCATCATCTTCAATATCAAGGTCAATGTGAATCAGTGAAGAACCTGTCAAAGGTACAAAAACACTTGTTGAAAGCGGTTCCTCTACTTCTTTCTGAGGTATGAGCTCGTCAGGAGGGGCTTCTGAATCAACTGTAGGCTGCTCCTGTATGACTATGCCTGAGAAACCCAACCTTCTTCTTATATTTTTATTTGATCTACTACCTTTGACGCCTTCTTGAGACTGACTTTTACCCTTTCCTTTTGACTGTGCTTTGGAGGAAGAGGGAATTGTCCTTGGCGGCTCTGCTACTGGAATGGATTTTTTCCTTTTAAGAATTAGGAAAACCTTGCTGTGCTCAAGGACTTGTCTTGTCCTGTCTTCAACTGAAAGTGACTCTTTATTAGCCCAATTAACTTGTGGAAGGGGCTGATCTTCGATTCACTTCTGAGAATACATCGGGAGAAGCACATCTTCAACATCATCTGATAACCCTTCTATGTCTTCATTCAAGCAGTCCTTCATCTGGTGGAGAGAGAGCCTGTTGTAACTACGCCTCCGCGCCTCGAACTCATCTGTACAATTAGCCCAAAAATCTTCAAGGGTGGATATATGATCATAATTCTTCTCAAGTCGGCCAGCGTAGACACCATGAGGATCAAATGATCGTCTCTCGTTGTAAGACTTAAGGCCGAGTTTACCTAACTCATCTCCCATTGTCTTGGCATCTGCAGTAGTCCTGCATGTATAAACTCCCAACCCTATTGGAAACTGGAGGGAGGGTTTCCTTCTGTTCCTCAAGACTGTGTGGACATTGTGTGCTTGCCTCAAGAACTACATGAAAACGACCTCATCCAACGGGTACCTTGGTAACATGAGCGGGGCACCTGAATAGCCATAGACCCTGAGATAGGTGAAGGTGGGAAATCCGCCCACTCCGCCATCGCTGTCCTGGTAACTGAAGATATACGAACATGTAACTCGTTGTCCAGGTCCCACACTGTGTACATCAGAAAGGCCTCGTTCACCCTTTTGTAGTGATGCAATGACTTCGTGAACTCCAACTGGGGATAGTAGTTATATATGTGTTGTATGCTCAATGATCCCTCGGTGTTCAACCCTCTGAATTGACCTTGATAGGCCACCAGGTACACTAGGTAAGACACCATGTGGAATACATGAAATTGAAAATATTCTATTGTTTGCTGATGTAGGCAATCACTAATCAAGGTAGGCCAATCATAGAACTCGGTTTTCTTCATGATGTGGGGTATAGCGTAAAACATCCAAGGCTGAAACTTGGTGGCATCTTCTGAGCCAGTGACCCTATTGAGCAAGGTAATAATGATAGCAATTTCATCCTTAAACTCTCCCCGCCCGACATTCTTTGGCAAAGTCTTATGTTTTTCTTTCATCCACCTCTGTGCAATCTTTTTACTGTATTTATCTTTGTGCATATTCCATATACTTTCACATTCACCCTTTGAAAGAGTAACGCTTTCAGGCCATGGGGGAATGGAAAAGCACTTCTCAATCATATCAGGCTTTAGACTGCAAATCAATCTACCATCTGCTGACTGGATCTCCCTTGTGACCGGGTTGTAATGCTTGATGCAAGCGATTACGAACTCAAGACTCTGAACCGATATAGGAATTGACGCTGCTGCGAGGAGTCCAGAATGCCCCAGGTTCCTGATTGAGGCATTGCCTGCTTTCTCCAAGGCCTGTAGATCGAACACCGGCTTGATATGATGCAAGTCTGTCTCAGCTATTTTGATATCATCGTGATAAAGAGCTAATTCAGACTTGAAAACATTGGGAGTGTACTCCATTTCGGAAAACTTGAAGAATGACAGTAAACTCGCCTAGGTGCTGACAAGTTTTGAGCGATTTCTATTTTTAGAATGCTGATTTTCTTGATCCAACGGATGAATTTTTTGAAATTTTTTCTGAGATATGGGTTTTGCTCATAAATTTGTTGCAAGACAACCCAGATCGTCCGTTTTTTAAAATTTTGAATTTTGTCTGAAAAAGCAGCAAACCCTAATTTCTTCAATTTTCACCGAAAAAGCTGGCACCTGGGTTTTGTTCAGAAGATGATTAGAAATGGACCCAGTTGATTAGATTTGCAAAATACTGATGGCTGATCGAAAAAGCAGCCAACTCTAGGATTTGAAACTTTCTTGAAAAAAAGCTGTGATATGGGTGTTCTTCAAAACACTGATTGGAGAGGACCCAAATGATTGAAAACTGAATGCACTAAGGATTTCACTGACATGCAAAATAAAAGCAACTGCTGCAACTTGATGAAGTTCTTGAAAAATTCTTCAGAAGAACGGAGTAAAAAGACCCAGATGACTGAAAACTGAAAACTTTAGCCTTCTTGAAAAGTTTGATCTTCTGGATGAAAAAGCTTTGAAAAAGCAAGGGTTTATGTTGCTGGTCTGAAAAATATGATGAAAAACCAGCAAGCTAAGCTCTTGGATCTTGAAAAATTCTTCAAACTTGCTGCTCCAACTTTCTCCTTTGAATGCCACTTGCAAAAATAATGAAAATTACATTGAAGAGAAGTGTTAAATAGACTTAGGGTTTTGTTTTTGCTTTGTTTTGTTTTGCTTTTATTCTCAAAACCCTAAATCAGCTGTTCATTGAATTTGGACGCCTTCATCCTTCTTGCAACTTTGAAAATTTTGAAAACTTTTGAAATTTCTCTAAGGCATGAGAAGTTGGGCGCCCTTCTTCACCAAGGGCGCCCACTTTAAGCAGTGTTAGTCAAATTTTTGATATTTTCAACTTTCCTTCATTTTGATCTCCTACTTCGCCTCTGATTTCCGGCTTGTAGATCGATCCGACAGGCGAGCTGAAAGATCCATCACGGAGCTATACTGATTCTGAAAAGGTTGTTCTGGAAGCGTCTCTAGCTAAAAACTTCATCTCGACCTCCAAATTTATGGGAGCCTTTTCCTTCTAGGGGCGACCATTTTACCCAGAGTTAGCCATTTTCATGATCTTCAAATTTCTTCATTGACTCTTCTTCTTCAAATGATTTCGTTGAATCTGGAGCTCCGGACGTCGGATTGTTTGCCCATTGTGCTCATCGCAAAGTTGACGAGATATGAGGAGGGATCTTCTGAAATGAACTCCGTCAAAAAGTAAAATTTAAACCCTCAAAAGCTTGGGCGCCCATCTTGGCTGGGGGCGCCCATGTTCACCAGACTTACTCTATTTTTTACTTTTTTCTGTTTGCTTCTAAATCTTGGTTGTTAGCCCTCGTCAGACCCTCTGTTCGGCGCTTTGTATCCGGGGACTATGACATTTGATTGACATGTTGAGTAACTCGTTGAAAAGCTGGATCAATCGTGAAGAGATCACGTTAGAGCTTCGTCTCCAGATTCATCTGTCTAGGCCCTTGAAAATTTGGGCGCCCTTCTTCACCTGGGGCGCTCAAACCTTCCAGACTTAGCCAATTTTATCTGATTTTCATCTACAAGCTTGAAACCTTCGTTCTATACCCTTGACTTCGTTTTGAATTTGCCAGAGAATGATCAGTCGAAAGATTTGACGAAGACAGGCACCGCGGAGCTGGCTGAATACTGAAGAGATTGAGTATCTCCTTAAACCCTAAGTACTGGATTTGCCCTTCAAAAAGCTGGGCGCCTTTCTTCACCAGGGGCGCCCAAAGTCTCCATACTTAGTCAATTTTGATATTTTTTCATTTTCTCCACTCTGACTTCTGTGTGAATCCTCCTTGTTCAGCCTCGAATCTCGGATGACTGAATAATCTGATGACTGCACCGTCAAACTCGCTGCGGAGCTGGCAGAGAAATGAGCAACTTCAACTTAGAGCTCAAACCCTAATTCCACCATCTGGTGCCCTAAAGAGATGGGCGCCCTTCTTCACCTGGGGCGCCCAAGTCTGGTAGTGTTAGAAACTTTTCAGCATTTTTCATTTTCTTCCTTGTCCTTCGTGCATGTTCATCATTTCGCCTTCTATTGAATACTTTGAACGTTGAATCTAACACCTAGCAGCTGGCTGACCTCCATTGATGACCTCGGAGCTCCTGGTATGCTTCTAAAAAAGCGGAATAGACCCACTAGGGAAAAACTGATTATTTTAAGATTCTGACTGCACCAGCCTGATATAGATGTGTTTTAAACCAATTAAAATCAGTTTGGACCCTATCAGACCAACTTTCTATTTATAGAAAGTTTTGCCAGTATCCATTTCCAAAGAAACCCAGAAAAACCCAGAAAACATTACTAATTTTAGAAAAATTCTAAAAATAGTAGTTTTCCTAAAATTTAGGGATGAAAAACTGAGATCTAGATTTTGTAGGTTAAGCTGTTCCGAGTAGACCCAGATCATTAGAATTTGAAAAATTTCACGTTTTAACCTCTCATGCAGGACATGCACACCCAAATTTTGACCCTTTTGACTGATTTAACAAGACTTTTACTCATTTCTTCAAAATGTCTGTGTAACAAAAAATTTAATTTTGGGGTACAACAGTATGTTTTGAGGGGAATAGCTGAGGGGAGTTTATGTGCCATGGTGGTGGACGGGTGTGAGCAAATCCAAGAGTATGATTCTCTTCATTGCTCCAAAGGTTTAGAGTAAGGTAATTCAGATCAACGAGGGCTTAATGTGTTAATAATCCTCTATTTGAGAATGATGCCAGTTTAGTTTATGACAACCCACTCTTTGATTTGGATGATGATCTCCCTCTTGACCCTAGTGCGGAGTTGAGCAATGATCTCAGAGTTTGGGATCCTTCTTGTGCATCAGGATTCTGGACAAGGCTTACAGATGAATTCTACAATGTGTACATTGTGCGGAGTGCATACAGTTTTACCTTCAACCCACTTGTACATGATTTGACTTCAATGCATAGAGCTCGCACGCATGTTCTAGACAGTTGGAATGATGTTTCCCCTTGCGCAGATGAGGGAAGCAAACCCTGCTTGTATCTAGAGTTGTTTTTTCATGATGATCATACTTTTGAGAGACATGATATGAGGATTGGCCTTGGATGGCGTGTTTTATCATGTGTGTTGATGTTGGTGCTGTAGGAGTTATCTGGAGACAAGAAGGACAAACCACAGTTCTTCCCTTGGGACCCGAGTGGTGATGTGTTCTATCTTTGGTTGAGATTGCTTGGGGTCAAGCAATTTCGAGGAGGGTGGACTGTAATGTCCCCTTTTTAGCTAGCATCAGTGTTTGACAGATTAGCCTATCATTTGGTCCTCGTAGGCTAATGATGGTGATTAGAGGGCCATGTGAGGGAGTTATCTGGTTCTTCAAATGGCAGTTTATGGTGTTTTCTTCTCAGCGACTTGATGATATTCAGGATTTTCCTTTTGGAGGTGTTTAGGACTCAATTTATGCATACTTACTATTTTTAGTAAGTTACTTAGTTGTTGGGGATCTAGTCTTACTATTTATAGTAAGGCACCTTGGTGAGCAGACGAATCAGTGGCTACCTTTTGGTGCTGACGGAATTGCTTAATGATGATTATTTATGGGATTATGATATTTTTAATTATTATTAAAGTAATTACTTTAATAATAATTAATTATTAAAGCGATTATTATGACTTTATTCGACTTTATTATAAAGGCCTATTTAATAACATTAAAGTCAAATTATTAAAGTCATTGATTTGAGTGCCCAAATGAGTGATAATATAAGGAAACAAAAGCAAATACATTTTATTATATTAAATTGATTAAATTGCCTTGGGAGTCATGCTTTTTCAAGAGGAGATATAAAAGCTTTGTAAAAAGCACGTCCAAGCCATTTCATCAACACTTATGAAAATTTGATGCTTTTGCTAAGAAGAGGAGAAACAAGGGTTTCTTCCTGCAGATTGATCTTGGAGAACAACTTTCTCTTGGATTTGAGCATTCTACAGGTGTGAAATAACACCCAAGGTTTGCTTATCAAGTGGCTTTACATCAAAGGTCACAATTGTGCTTAATGGAGTTGATTTTCAGTATTAGATCATAAATTGGTTGAGCAAATCAGAAGTATATCTGCTGTTATTAATTTTACTGCGGATTGCTACCTTGCTGGGCCGTACTATTTATTATTGCTGAGCAGTACAGTGTTCAAGCATGGTGTGGGTTTCTCTAGGCTGAAACGCCTAGGTTATGGGCATTCTTTCACTTTCATTTGAGGCGGCTAAGTCTTACCTACCAATCAGCAGCTATTTGGAGTTGGAGAAACTCAATTTCTGAGCTAGGCGTCCATGACAAGGGTTCCATACTTGCTGATATAAATTTCCAGAATTACAAATTATAATGCACTGGCTTCCGGGTATGGTGAAAAGTGATTTCTCAAGCATTGTATGAAATCTGATTTGAATATATAAAGTCTTTGCTTCAGTAGTTTGTCAATATTGCAATTTGTTTATATATTTTTATGCTGCATTTCTTGGCAAACTCTATTTCAAAAACTCAAAACAATTATAAAAATTTTGAAACCACAAGCACACCACTGGCAGTTCTCAGTTAGTAAATATCCAGATCGGGGTGGGATATTTCAGAATTGGACAGTAGTTGAAGCTTCTCTTGACAACTCCAAAAACAAATAATAGGATTAGCGATTATTATTGGATCAAACCAATGTAGCAAGATCGAGGGTTTGTGTTCTTTCTTGGCACAAGCTTGATATTGTGCCCACTAGTCCTATGTTGGATAAGGGATTTTGTTTCTAGGCTCAAATTTGGAGTAGAATCCGAGAAAGAGGTGGAACAATGCAGTAGATTTATCAAAATTCATCTCAAGATTTATTAACATTCAAGATCAAATGGATGTAGGAAGACAAGCTATATTTAAAGGAAACATCCCAACATGGCCGTAACGATAGGAAGATGAAAATTATGTGGAGGGAAATATATGATAAAATAATTATTTACAAGGATAGGATCACTTCCTTGTATGACATCAAATGAATTCCATTCACCGGAATTAGTAATATGGTCCCATTGAGCATCAAAAGCTAAAATGCATTGGCCTACTTATAACCAACTATAGTATATGGTCCACTCCAAGAGAGACTAGCTTCTCAAGTTGTCTTGAATTTGCTTTGTTCTCATCCCATTTTAGCACAAAATCACCAACCTTAAAGTCCTAAATTGTGGCTCACTTTCCAAACGAACTCTTCATCGTGCTTTGGTGTTTCCTCATCTAGTCTTGGGCAACAATCTTTTGTTCTTCTAGTCATAGCAACTCAGTCATCCTGCTAGTCATTGCCCCATTATCATTGATTTCTAACTGGTAAAGGATAATCAATGCCAAGAGCTCTCTAGAGATTGGTAACTAGGTCTCTTATCCATAGACCCGAGTGTAAGGAGATGCTCCCTTTGCCTGTTTTGGAGTTATTCAATCGGCCCAAAGAGCTGTTTAAAATGAGTATGCCACAATCTCTTAGAATCTGCTCCCATTCTTTTGATGATCTTCACCAAGTTTCTATTTGTAGATTCCACCAATCCATTTCCCTGGGGCTAGTAATTTGAGGATGCCTTCAAATATATTCCACATATGTGGGTGTATAGAGTGATTGCAATCCCTATACATGCCTTAGCATTATCAATAATGATGGTTTCTAGAGGACCAAATCTCAAAACTATGCTTCCAAAGAAATCAATGACGACCACGTCTATTGCATTTTTAGCACCACAGCCTCAATCCATCTTGTGGAGTAATTTGCTATTGTTAGTATAAACTTGTGGCCAATGCTAGATGGAGGATTAATCATGTCAATGAAATCCAGCCACCACATGGCAAAGTGATGATTCATGGAGATGGCTTTAAAGGGAGAGGTGCCTTTTTTTCTTGCCAATGTAGAATTGGTAGTTCTAACAACTATGCAGCTATCTATTTGTATCCAAAAACATTTGTGGCTAATAATATCCTGCTCACAATTTTAATGGTTGTGATTTGAGCAAACTAGCATCCACCTAATTGTCCTTGATTAAATTTTTTGAAAATAATTGGGATTTTGTCATGTTCTATGTATCTAAGCAATACTTTGTCGGAATAGAACATCTTCAATCAAGCTATATGGCATGGTCTAAAGCCTATAATCTCTTTTGAGTGTGAGACTCAGTTATTTGGGGTATTGGCTCATTTCCATGTATCAAATCCTATTTTCAATCCACCACTGGCATTCTTCATTTATTATGAAACACTCTACATCATGTTGTTGCTTTTCTTCTTCCAATTCCTTGGGAATAAGGATATTCTCTGCTAGGTGTTGGCAGAGGACTCTTCCTCTAACCAATTTTGTGGGTTTCAAGACTGCCTTATTATAGGATTTTTGTGATCCAGTTGACCCTTTTTTCTCTAATATCTTTACATAATGAACTACCTACTACTTGAATGAACCACCATGGCTATTACTCTATTTGCAAATAATATGAGTCTAAATTTCTTTAGCCCTTTTACCAAAGCATAGGGTTGCTTGTCCACATAATTGTATTTCTCCTCAACACCCTTCAAGGTTTGACTAAAGAAGGCAATGGGATGTTCTTAAGTGTCACCCTTTCCATTCCTTTGGGTGAGTACCAAGGCAATGCTAGCATTTCCTCCATAGACATAGAGAATGAAAACTCTAGAGAAATCAAGATTAATCAATATTGAAGCCCTTACAATTAACTATTTGATGAGCTCAAATGCTTAATATCCCTCCTCTATCCATTTAAATTGTTGGTCCCTAAGCATGAGAGTGATGGATCAAATGATGCCTACAAAGTTACATATGAACTTTCTTACAAAATTAATCTCCCCTAGGAAAGATTAAAAGCCCTTCTTGTGTCGTGGAAGTGAGAATTCTAGTATGGCTTCAACTCTTTTGGGGTCTATGGAAATGCCATCTTTAGAAACAACATGCCCCAATAGCTTTTCATTGGATGCCCCAAATATACATTTTCTTGAATTGAGGGAGGTCCCAAAATGATAACACCTTTCAAAACCTTCTTTGCATGATCGAAGGGTCCACTTTGTTCTTAGAGAACATAGTTAGGTCATCCAAGTATATTAGGATGATCTCATTGATTAGGCCCTTGAAAGCAATATCCATTATTCTCTAAAATGTAGCTTCAACATTTGATAGGCCAAAAGGTATTTTTTGATAGACATAGGTTCCCCATTTGTTCCTAAATGTTGTCTTATGTTGATCTTCTTGTCTTAAGGTATTCGTCAACATTTTAGAGGAAACCAACAATCTGTTGGTCAATCTGGAATGCAATCTAGTGGGATTAATTTTTCAAGTACTACAAGTCTAATTACTAGTTTAACCCCATTCTTAGTTTTCAATAGGTCAGTGGTGGGATCAAATGAAGAACCAATAAGAGTAATTCTATCAACTTTAGCATTCATCTTTCTAGGTATCCCTTGTATATTGACAACATCAGAAGACTCCAAGAGATCCCATATGTGGCGCTTGTATGCTCTCATGACAGAATTCTTGGTCATGCATAAAGACCTAACCTATTTAATTACCACCTCCAAGTTACCATATATCTGGAGCATCTTGATACCCTTACTTTTTGCAAATAGAAATCCTTGCACCTGAGCCTCATACTCCACAATGTTGCATGTATAGTTGAATTGAAATCGGAAGGATTGTTAATACTTTTCTTCTTGAGGGGAGATCAACTGGATGCTAGCGCTAGCACCTATTCTCCAATTAGTGTCGTCAAAATATAATTTCCACATTCTGATGTTGTTTTCTTTTTACGATTTTTGGGATCAACCAATGTACAGTTCTTTGCTAGTTTACGTATTATAATTTTTTCCTTTTCCAAATATTTGCTAAATATGCATTTTATCAAACAATTTGAGCACACTAAAATTTATGTGATAACAGTCTACATCTGAAATGAAATTTTCTATCAAGATATTCATTAACTAATCATATTCAGACATTGTTATACATTCCTTGCAAATAAAATATCAATGACAGAGGAGTCACTGATGTACAAAGCAGTTTACAGAGAACAACAAGAAAATTGTTCACTTACAGATTTCTATTTACAATGCCTGGTGACAGTGGTTCAGCCAACCACGTTACCACTGTAAGTTCTCCACTAGTTTACATACTACATTTTTTGCCTTTTCCAAATATTTGTTAAATATGCATTTTATCAAACAGTTTGAGCACACTAAAATTTATGGGATAACAGTCTACAAAGTCTAAAATGGAATTTTATATCAAGATATATCATATTCATTAACTACTCATATTCAAACATTATACATTCCTTGCAAATAAAATATCAATGATAGAGGAGTCACTACTGTACAAAACAGTTTACAGAGAACAATAGGCAAATTGTTGTCACTTCTAGATTTCTATTTCCAATGCCTAATGACAGCAGTTCAGTCAACCACATTACCCTCCTCCAGGTCTCAGCATCACTTCCACCACTGGCTGCACAACTATTCCAAGTGCGGCTATTTATGTTGAAGGTTCCTCATTCCCCAAACTTTCGCAGCTCCTTTTATACCTTCATTGCGCCTTCTTCCAATCTTGGCATGCCAAACGTGATGGTCCAGCTCGCTGGGCATAGCAACAACTACAGGCTGCGGCTAGCATAGTCAATGTGATTTCCAGGAGTATTACCGTCGCCCACAAGCATAACACCAATCACCCAACACTATGTCATTCTCATGTCCAAATCCAATATCTGAGTATGGTGTCTAATTTCAGTTTCACAAACCTATAAAAAGGATTGACTAATTGGATGAACTAACCATACAGTCTCTAAAAACTCCCGCCCAGCTCCTGCAATACCATGCCAATCCTCATGAAGGTCCATGCAAGTACTTCCATTTGGTTTATGTAATGCACCAATTACATTTATAAGATTGATGAATAATGTATTGAGCCCTTTCATAGATACATTTGACAGTGTGTATATAAATGATATTTTGGTTTGCAGTGTTACATGAGAAGAACATATAATCCATTTGGAACAAGTATTGCTTGAAAGAAGAAACCTTTTTTCCAACATGAAATGTGAGTTTGTAAACCATCACTAGTCTACAGGCCATTTGGTTTGAAGAGGAGAATCTAGAACTGAGCCAACAAAGGTTGAGGCTATTATAAATTAGCCCACCTAGGACTGCCACTAAATACAAGATCTTTGTTGGAGTAGTACAATACATGAGGAAGTTTATTCAAGCTTTCTCCCCATTACACCACCTCTACATGCCACTGCAATAAGTGTTAAAGAGTTTCCACTGGAGTAAGGAACATGATAGTTCTTTTGAGTCCTTCAAATATAAAGTCTTTATAATTTGCAGCAGCCATTTGAGATTGAAATGGATTCAAACGAGTATGCTATTTAGGCAGTTTTGTTTCCAGGAGATAAACCAAATTGTAAATCATTTAGAGGTATTTTCTTCTATAGTAAAAGGGTCATATAAATGAGGAAAAATTATACACATTTTTTCAAGAATTAAAAAATAGAAGCATTATTTACTATGCAAAGAAACTATTTTGCATACTGAACACTAACCTCTCCAATATTTGTAAGTACAAAATAAATTGCAGCGGGCAAGTCACTCCAAGTGGATGGGTTTTTTTCAACAATTTCATTTGGTGATCAACAACAAAAGGAGAAGCTCAAATGTAGTGGCAAATACATTCTCCAAGCCACCAATCACAAAGCCAAAGCATTGGCTACAACTTCACTACTTGAGGTTTTCACAAAGGAGGCTTGTGAGAAAGCATATGCACAAGCCGCAGAATTTGGAGAATCATTCCAATAACTGAGGGCCAAAAATGTTGAAGTTGAAAGCAAAGACTTATACTACCTCTAGATGGCCTACTCTACAAGTTGAATAAGCTGTGTTCCAAGATGATAAAGATTTCTATTGATGAGAAAAGCACATACTTTCAAGGTTTCAAGCCATTTGGTGTTGGTAAGACAATGGCTCATTTACAAGGTATGTGCATTGGCCCAATATGCAGCAATAAGTAACTAAATTTAGTGAAGGATATAATTTATGTTGTACAAACAAGCATAGAATTAGGGAAGAAGGATTATGCATGCCTCTCCTTGTATCTAATAGACCATGGAATAATATTTCTATGGATTTTGTGAGAGACCTTCTAAAATCTAGACATGGGAATGAATACCTATTTCAGAAAAATGTAGTTTCGATTCCATGTAAGAAAACAATAACAGGGCATGAAGTAGTTGAATCATTCTTTTCCAATGTGTAAGTGCATATTGGGTTCCCTAAATATACTGTTTCTGATAGAAACTCCAAATGTTGGGAGAGATTTTGAGCTAAGCTATGGAGTAGGATGGATACCAAACTCCAAAGAAGGACAACTTTCCAGAACAGATGTTGTAAATAAGACTTTGATGTAGCCGATTCCCATGTTATAACAGCAGATGTACAAGAACTTGAAATATGTCTTTGTCCTATATCCAACACCTATGCAAAAGGGTTATACATGCTTCCACTGATAAATTACCATTTGAAGCATGCTTGGGCTATATCTTCCTACTAACCTACCCGATGTTACAATGGAACAAAAAACAGAACAAAAAGGGCAAGATTCAGAGTTGACAAGACAAAAAAATTTCATTGGGAGAGTTAGGTGACTTCATCTCCAAGTATAGGAACAATTAAAGAAATCTCAAGCCAAGCAGACAGGTATACAAAATCAAAGCCAACAAGAGCATACACTCAAACTAGGGAATAGAGTGGTTGTATTTGATCAAAGAGAAGCTTCATTGGCAAGCTAAAAAGCTCAAACCAGCTATGGGCTATTCACCATCTTGGAGCAGGTTGGAGAAAATGCTTTCAAGCTGCATTTGGCTCTATTCACGTGGACGTACCTAATATTAGACTGTGAGAATATGCATCTCTATGAGACATCCATGCTAGATAATAAGAAAAAAGGGCAACGGCATTTGGCTTTCCATTTATGATTCTTAACTGACATAATTTATCGTGTTCTTTTGTGTAATATAAGATATATTTCTTTCAAAAGGAAGAAATTCCATTCTCATGATTAGAGCGCTAATTCTCAGCTAAAATATTTGTAACTTACTCTTACAACATGTAATCATAACATTGAAAAAAAAATCATCCAAGAATCTAAATCACCAACATGCTTTGAGTGACACATAATACTTCTGGAAGTCACAATTGTACCATCCATACAAATCGTGAATCAAACTACCCAAAGTAGAGTAACATTACATGCTAAAAAGAAACATATGGTTCAAGTTACCTTCCCGTGGGATCAATGGCAATGCAGTAGCAACCCGCAGTGTGAGCAACAAGTGTATGAAGCTGTTGAAGAGAAGGATATGCAAGCACTTCAACTGTTCCTGAAACACAAAGCAACTACTATATAAATTATGGTGCATAGTGTTAAAATATGAAACAGAACCTATCTCATCAAGGTTTGATTCTTGTAATATTCCCACCAACCTAATAGAAGACATACATTCAAGACAAGTACCTTACAATTAAAACCACAATAATTGTAGCAATGGAGAAGTCTTATAAAAAAACACCCTAAAACTGTAAGGCCACTAGAAAACTAATTTCATCTTCTCTTCTTATTATCCATTTTATGGAGAGAATTCCAACATATGGTGTGATCTGAGAAGGCTTCTTATATTACTTGTATAATCATTCTTCCTCTATCTGCATAACAATTTATACACTTTGATGTAACTACTTGCATGTAATATTTGGGAATAAACATTCATGGAGAGATAATTTTCTTAATTGGCATATTCAGTAGTTATAAATATGTACAAGAATGAAAGTTGCCTTCCACATGAATGATAATGTTATGCCTAATATGTAGCCATGTTATTTTGTGCATGTAATAACTCTCCCAATGCACACTCCACAAAAGCAATCACAGGTTCCACAAAAACATCCTTGGTATGTATTCAAATTATATTCAAGTTTTCGTTAACATAAATCCACCAGCTAATTCTGTGTGTTAATTGAGTTCAATTCCCTCTTCATCCCAAGAATCTGAAGATCGTCCTCAGCAAGAAAAATGAGTCATGCTGTTTCCTATTGCATAACTCTAGTAAAACACACAAAGCCTGTGCAATTTCAACTTTTTATCTGTGGCCATTTCTAAGACAACCTGGGATTAGACTTCATTTGGCCATTCATTTGTAATTACACTAGAAGTATGAACGTAGAAATATTATACATTCATCATTACCACAACTAAAATTTCTTATTAATTCACGACACAAATATAGATATCACCCATTAATCTTCAAGGTGAGAATAACTCACTTTAGGGCCAAACCAAAGCATAGGACCTAATATTCCACCTAGCCACCCACATAGCAAGTATCTAGTTTTACAAGGGTTATTGGTGAGGCGCGCAAGAACCATCAAAATATCATCTTGACTAAAATGCAAAAGGTCTAGAATATTCATAACCATGCATGCAAAAGTTCTAGAATATTCATAACCATTGATGCAAAAGTTCTAGGATATTCATAAACATTTCTACTAAATAC
This sequence comes from Sequoia sempervirens, assembly GCA_007258455.2. Classification (NCBI taxonomy): domain Eukaryota; kingdom Viridiplantae; phylum Streptophyta; class Pinopsida; order Cupressales; family Cupressaceae; genus Sequoia; species Sequoia sempervirens. Next base: position 4,156 of record VDFB02052085.1, on the reverse strand, counting down.
CCTTCTCAACCTCCATCACTAATTACTCCTTGACCCAAACATTTATGTAGAACTCAAAACCCAAACTAGATCTTGACTTGCACAAAACATAGAGTGGAAGGGCTACAACCACTCAATGGCCCCAATCACCCATGATCAAGGAAAATTTCAGCTACAACTGATTCCACCCTACTACAACGAAGGTGGTGTCCTCTAGCTACAACTGAGATGGACATAATTCACAACAACCAAGACGACTATCAACCAACCACAAACAAAACAACTACCTAGGCTACAACCCAACATTCAGCTCCACTCTCCAATTAGTGGCGGCTAGAACTTATCTCAGCAAGGCCATATTAATCTACCCAACTACAATGAAGGCACTAAAATTCCATATTTGCATATCTAATAGTGAAGGCTACAACCAGGACCACTAGGTGGTGGCTACAACCAAGCCCCTAAGACCTATAAGTTGTACAACAATTTCCATATCTACCACTATGCTACCTATAACTATAGGGTAATTAATTCACAAAGTGCCCCATGTCCAACTTACACATACACAAACATGAAACCAAGTCTTACACATACACACGAACCCTATTCATAGACTTAACAACACAAGTATTATACCTTATCAAAGCCTTCACTCATCCCCTTTGCTAATCTATTCTTACTTCCTCCAATCTACTTTTTGTAATTCCTCTACTATTCACTCCAACTTTCACACTTAATGTTCATAACTTCAGCGACCTTCATCTAATAGTTCTTATGGTATTTATGCTAATTCTCATGTCTCTCCTTTTTGGAAATTCATTGCCTATTCTAGGATGCAAATTATCTCTTTGGATCTTTGTCAAGGATTTTCCTAACAATTTAAAACACTTGTCATGTCCCCTTTTCAAGCTTAAGTAACTGGGAGTCCGCTAACCTATTATTTTATTTCCCACAAGCTACTGGGGTGATGTCATGTCCCCTTCTAGTTGACATCTCTCAGAGCATATGATTAGCCTATTATGCGACCCTCGTAGGCTGATAGGATGGATAGAGGGTCTTGATGGAGCTTGGCTTGGCTTCAGTTGTCAGAATTTTACCTGTTGGCTTTCGTTCGGGCTCATTCGGACACCATTTGCCTGAGTTGCTATTTTTAGCAGTATTTGGCACTCAGCGAGGCACCCCTGCTATTTTTAGCAGTATGGATTGATCATGTACAGAATCATTCACTCAGTCAACAGCTTCAGACGGTTCGTGAATCGGACACATGTTGAGGGAGATATTAATATTTAATTGATTAATTAAATATTAATTATTTTTGGAGCTTATATTATAAAGTTATAATATTTTAATATTATAACTTAAGTGAATTACTGAAGGGGGTTGCCCATCATGGAAGGGGGCCATTTTTTATTATAATTTATAATTAAAAATGTGATCGAAGACTATTGAAATAATTAAAAGAAAAGTTCGAATTTATTTTAATGATGCCTTTTTGAAAGAATTCGCACTTTTGAAGAGATATAAGGGTTTCATTGGAATTCGAGCTCATTATGATGTTGAATATTGAAAATTGATCAAGTCTTCTTCCGGAGAACGAAGCCTAGGGTTTCTGTTGTCTACAGACATTGGAGAACGAGCCATCTTCAGTGTTGCGATTCAGAGGCTGTGAGATACCAGCTGATCTATTGCATTACAGAGAGATTTCTTCATTCAGAAGTGATCACAGAGCTTCATAGTTGATTTAACTTCAGGGTTTTTGGTTAGTAACTCATCCAGAGAAGTTTCTTCCATCAAGGCGCATATTTTCATTAAGATCTGGAGATTCTAAAAGGGGCCGTACCTTTTCATTAATTGCTGCTGTACAAAGCCGTACCAATCTGCAGCAGGGCCGTACCTTTCAATAAAGCCGTACTTCTTCATCCTTGATCAAATCGCCTCCTATTTGGGTTGTTTGATTTCTTTCATCTGGGCGCCTCCACCTCTGGACCATCTCCGGAGCATCAAACGGAGGGAGAAGCAGTCTATATTGAAGCCGTACCATTACTTGTATTCTTTCAGCTGGCAGCAATAATCAGGTTTTTACATCGAAAGATCATTGCCTTTTTGATTGCATGTTATTAGATCTTCTTTGTAATAATTCCAGAAGATAAATAAATAGTCTAGCTTCAGCATTTCCAATAGATTCTATCATTTTCAGAGTTGTATGATTTTATTTGAATTTTATATTGAATTCTTGCAAAATTGCATTATATCATTTATGCACAAAAATCACAAAAAAAAACCAAAAATTACAAAAACAAACAAAAACAGTAAGATATCAGAGGTTAGCGGAAACAGGGATTTCTACAGTGGTATCAGAGCTAAATCCTGCCATCCTGAGGGTTTAGCAATCTTATGCAGCCACAAGAGGGTGGATCTCACAGGTATTACACTCGCAGGAGAGCCTTGATTGACAGGCAGCAAAGTTTGAGCAAGCAGCCGGAAAACATGGGTGATAGAACAGATATTCCTAGAACAGAGATTCCTCATAACCCTAGAGATCAGGACGATGCAGAGGTTTTAGACACTCTCAAAGACTTGCGAGCAGGTCAACGGCAGTCCAACGATGTGCTACAGCAGTTGGCAGTAGCAATCCAGAGGTTGGGTACACAGAGGAGACCGTCACCCCAGCGTGACGATAACAGGAGTGATGCCGGATCTCGGAGAGCACCTAGGACTGTTTCACGGACGGCAGATAGGCCCACTAGGCCTACCTTTATGAGACAGGAGCCCGATGAGGCTATTGCAGGTGAGGAGCATGAGGAGTTGTTCGCAAACACACTTATGGCAGCGAACGAGGAGTGGGAGTTAGTACCACCAGATGTCAGAGAGAGGATCACCTTTGACAGATTTATTACACAGAGGAGAGAACATCACAGGGGTTGACAGGATTGGAGACCTAGATACCAGAATAATGATCTGAAACATGCTACAAACAGGCTCAATCTAGCGATGTTCGATGGTAGTGGCAAGGTCACAGCTCAGGCCTGGATCAGTAAGCTGGACATGTTCCTTACATTGCGTCTGATGGCTGAGAGGGATGCTATCAGATATGCGACATTGCATCTTGAGGGGGTAGCTTACGACTGGTGGCACCACGGGATGGTGACACTTCAGCATGATCGGATCACTACATATCAGGAGTTTGTTGACAGGTTGGTGGAACGATTTGATAGGAAGGATCCAGAATACTATTTCAGAGATTTGGCTCAGTTGCGACAGAGTGGCAGTTTGGAGTCTTATATTGGTGACTTCCAGAAGTTATCAGTTATGGTTCCTAATATTTCAAAGAGGCGACTTGTAGTGCTCTTCATGGAGGGATTGACGGAACCATTGAGAGGTTGGATCAAAGCCTTTGATCCTCCTTTGTTACAGGAAGCTATGAAGAAGGCGCGTAGCATGGAGTTGGCAGCACCATCCAGTAGATTCAACTCCAGAAACACTTCTTCATTCAGGGACAATAAGGGCTTCAACAAAAACAGAGAGAAGTCTGATTTTAACAAAGAAAAATCAGATTTTAAGAATGATTCAAAGGGTAAATCAGCAGCACCACCTTTGGATCGAGAGGCTCTTAATGATCTACGCAGGAAGAAGCTTTGCTTCTACTGCAAAGGTCCCTATGATGCCAATCACGATTGTCCTTTGAGGCCTAAGGGCAAGGCAAATCGAGTGATGTGGGCTTACTACGAGGATTCGGAATCAGAGAATTCCGAACAGCAGGAGAGTTCTGAGGATTCAGAGCTAGAGGCTTCAGAGCCTAAGGCAGAGGCAGAGTCAGAGTTTCAGATTCAAGAGGCACGACTATCTAGCATTCAGCAGGAGGGTTCATTCAGGATTCGTGGGGTGTTAGCAGGACATAGGGTCATTACCCTTCTTGATACAGGAGCTACCCACAATTTCATTGATGCTAGATTTGTTGAGAAACGCGGACTCATCACTGAGGAGTTCGAAGGCATTAGGGTTAAGGTGGCAGACGGTTACACTCTCAGGTGTGAGTGTATGATTAAGGATCTCCCCTTGCGCTTGAACAACTATGAGTTCAAGGCTGATTATTACGTAGTGAACATGGGGGATATCGATTTAGTCTTGGGCATGAAGTATTTCATTCCCTAAGGAAGTCACTCTTCGCCTCAAGGAC